>JADDOH010000274.1:0-213120 GCA_016648135.1 Agrypnia vestita | reverse complement strand
AGGGTTTTTAATTGGTTATGTTCACTCTAGTCTTCTTCTTCTTTGAATACATACCGTTTATGCTTTACCTTTCAAACGCCTTCTCTTCTATAAAAAGCAATTATTACAATGTGTTGCAACTGCTTCTTCGTCTTATGGTATATCTTTCGATTGCTTCTCCACTTTCTTCTTCTTCTTCTTCTTTTCCTATTACATTATTTTGTTCCTCTTCTTCTTTTCTTCTTCTTTTCATATTCTCTTCTTTCTTCTTTCCTATTTGCTTCTCTACTTCTTCTTCTTCTTCTTTTCCTATAACTACATTCATTTCGTCTTCATCCGTTTATCTTATACTTATCAACTGGTTTTCTTCATCTTCTCTTCATCTTCTTCTTCTTCTTCTTTTCCTATAACTACATTCATGTCGTCTTCTTCCGTTTATCGTATAATTTTCGATTGTTTTCTACGTCTTTTTTTCGTCTTCTTTTGTTCTTTACCTACTGCTGCATTCACGTCTTCTTCTAATTTTATATCTTTCGGCTTCTTCTTCTTCGTTCTTATCTACTACTACACTCGGTTGTGACTTTTTTCCTTATCTTATGCCTTTCAATGAATTCATTTTCTTCTTCTTCTGTTGTCATCCACTACTTTGCAGCTTCTTCTTCCTCTTCTTCATCATATGACACCAACAATAAAGTGTGGCAGTCATTACAGTATACGTAGAATATTGGAGACAATAGGTTGATTCTATATAATAGGAAATGTACTGCGCGTATGCATAAGGTTCATAACACAGGTGGGGTACTAGAGTTCATTTTGTCACGGGTTGCAATCATAGTAGGAATATGCGGTTGTAGTTCAGGACAGATAAAATCTTTTGGACATGTTACATTTCGAAAGTTGGATTCCTTTCCGGTTTAGAACTAGTTCCAAATAATGTTTGACACGGTATAGAGAGATCGGTTCCGGCTCCTTCGTCGCCTCTAGTTTTACAGGCGGTTATGATTTGAATCACTTCATTCTCCTTCGTTATACCTATCTTTGGCATGTTTGATCATTTTTAGTTTCAACTTCAACTTCGGCTGAACTTCAATTTCAAATTTAAAATTTACGATTTACGATTTACGATTTACGATTTACGATTTACGATTTACGATTTACGATTTACGATTTACGATTTACGATCTACAATTTACAGTCTTGGTTATTTCATGATGTATATTACGGACTTATATTCGATGCATGCATGATGTGAAGTTGTAACCGCATGTATGCATGTACACATGTACATGCGTGTGTGTTTGTATGTATGTACTTGTCACCCTTCTTCGTTTTCTTTTGCCTCGCGAAAAATCTTTGTTTCTTTAGGGAGTAGTAACATTAGCCCATGCTTTCGAAACGGTATCGTCAAGCGTCTTTTACAATTCCTAGATTAGTGACTACATAAGAATTATAAGCAGGACGTTTAGAGAGGGCTGTAAAAGGTTTAGACCTGGAGTAAGGTTATGATATATATGTCTGTTGAGGTTGATAATATCGCGATGTACTTGATATAAGAACCGCTTCTTCAACGCTTACGTATCGGGTCGAGTACATTGAATTATTTTTCAAATAATCGGAATTCGGATAATCCTGTCAACGTGGTGAAAGGCGAAGCGTTATAATCTGCAGGACGGTTATGTGAGCTAGCTTTGGACTTACATATTTTCTGGCGGATAGCGGATGTTCGGTTGGTTGAACATGGGAATAGAGTCTTATAGACAGGGGGAAGGGTGTTAGGTCGTACAAGTGTAGTGCCAGCAGTTTTAGTATTTTATCAACAGAGAGGGGAGATGCGGGTGCGTGTTCACTATGGGAACAATAGTGTAATGAAGATTCAAATTGTCGATTACCTTTTTTTCAACAATTAGGTACGTGGCGCGCTACTTTAATGGATGTGCATCGTCTTTAGATATCTCCTTTGAGAGTTAGTCGTGTAGTTAGTTGAGAACAATCATAATAGGAGTATACCTTTTGTTGATACGCGATCTGCAGTTATTATAGGGGGATACGATTTTACAAACTAATCTTTGGAAGATTTTGGATGCGTGCCACATATAGCTTTGGGGAAGGGGGTAATAGCGAAGCATCATCATCATTTTAAGTACCCGTGTACAAGGGGATATTGAGATCAATGTGTGGTTCTATATACTAGGAATCCGGTTGTTTGGCTCACACGAATAAGATGAACATCAAAATCATAGTTTAACACAATTCTGGAATTTTAAAAAAACTTATCGCGGTTCGCGTTCGAATTTGTTTGTATAGTGTCCTTGTCGTCGTGTATATTCGGGTATTGGTGCTAGTCAGAAGGTGTCAGGGGAAGTATACGCCAGGGGAAGTGCTACAATGTAACGAGCTGGTGAGCACTAGGGATGTACCATCTATAAAGGGGAACGGGGTGTGACGGAGCGGGGGAAGTGGTGTCTCTTTTGATCTGTTGAAAGCGGAATGGGGTCGAGTGATTGACAGGCACAACGATGGGACGTTCGATTGATAATGGGAATTCGGATCTTCCCAATCAGTTGAATAAAATAGATGCGGTCACCTTTTCTTCCGATTTCTGATATTTATGTTAACCGAGCACTTTAGAAAAAAAAAAAACAGTTGTAGTTGGGAACAAGGCGTCTTCATCACTGCGTGAACACGTGCGTTTGGGATCGTCGGGATTGCTAAACTACTTCTTTATTATGGGGAGTAGATTATTGTCTTAAGGGGTGCTATTTTAATAATTTGCGGCGAACGCGTTTTGAGAGAGAAAGTGTGGATAGAACGGACCGATTTTAGATGGGGGAAGGGTGTACAATGGTATACCTTGTTGATGAACGCTTGCGTGGGAGTGAAATTCTAACATGAAATCAAATTCTTTCAGAACGGGGGAAGCATAGCTATAAGCAGGATTGCTTATACAATGTTGAAGATTTCAAGATCTAGTTGAATAACGGGCGCGATCGTATGAGACGTTCTAGCTACTTTCGATTAATTGTGGGTATTTGAGCCTTACTTGCTGTTTAAATGATGTAGATACGGATCTTTGGTTTCTTATTAACTTTCTAACATGCCTGCGCGTAGGACTCAGTCAATTTAGCTAATACGTCTTACAATAGCTACCTATGTTTGTGGCGACGCGTTCCTGCTCATGCGATCGTACCGCGCCGCCCCAGGGGGAAGCTGTAACGATATTGGCCTTTTCAAATAGACATTGCTGAAAAATTATACGAAAATATCTATCTGCCGGATAAGTAGGTGCGGGCGAGCGTTATTATTTCTGCACGCGGGCGTGTAAAGCGGGCTTTATGTTATATGATTCTAATGAAGCGAGCCTATCAGGAACGTGGATCCGCGGAACGAATTCGGCGAATCACAGGCTTTCTGAGTTAGACTTTACCTTTACACGTCGGTTGGAGTCAAAAATGGCGAGAAATATAGACTATATAAGCCATACAGATTCGAGGATCTGCCCTTCTTTCTTCAGCATCAACGTTGGCCGGAGGCTCTTGTGGAGAGAGGACCGAAATACCATCAGTGAGTCACAGAGGCAGCAACACTCGACGATACAGCTAAGCATTTTCAATATTATTTATTTCTATTGCCTTTTTCGTGTATTCAATTTAGAACTTTCTGGATCGTAACAATTATTGATACATGTTGTGGATTGTTTTGTTACGTATTTTGGGCCTAGGGATAATTATTACTATACGCGCTTCGGATTTAATGTACAAGAAATCGTACTGTTGCTACGGTGATAATTCCAGCGGGGGAATTATTGCATAACGCTGATGAAATATGTAATTCTGTCGCTGTTCATATGAAAAATCATTTAAATTTGATATTCATATATTACCAAAGATATAAAGGCTTTAAAATGGAATACTTTACTGACGTAGGGTGTTTCGTGTTTGTTTGTGGGTTTTAAAATTCAGTATAATTATGTATATTCAATGTCGCGAGGTTCGGAATGTGCGAGAGGTTCTTCAGGGCGGATGTATTCTTATGCTAACGAATGCTTTGTTATCTATGCTGGCGATTGAATACACGGATTTCTATATGATTTGTGTTATCTTGGGGATAATTCGGAGTATTATGTGGTTTTGATATCACGATTGTAAGCGTGATATAGATTCAAATCGTACGAGGAATTCCCCACAAATAATATATTTTAAAAATGAATCTGGATTTTATAATTATTTTATTAAAACACGGATGTGAGATTATTGGACAAGGTACATGTTTGTATTGCATATCATTGGGCAATCGTATTAAACACGATTTGTTCCTATCAAGTTCTTATAAAGACGTGGTTCGAATTGTATATATTGTATAGAAAAATTAATTTAGATGCAGCCGGTCTTCAGCTTAGAATCGCGGAAATTTTGTACTAACGAGCAGCATTCTCGATGGAAGGAAAGTGGAGGCTACACAGGCGCTGGTAAATGCTCAATTTAAGGAGAAGACCCGTTATATTACTTCGGATCAGGATGCCATCTCAGAAGCAGGCCAACTACAGAAATAAGATAAGAACCTTTAATATTATTTATTCCTGATGTTTTTTTATGTGTATTAAATGGATTGTTCGTGCTACATAATTTGTCATGGTCACATAATCACTATTCATTTCATTACGTGGGTTCAGAGCCGACGGTAACGGGCGCGGAAACAAATTAGTACTGATGTCGGGACGTAACGTCGGGATTATATCTTAATTATCTTTGGGATAGAAGCGAGGTCATCATACGTGCATTCTGCATTACAAACGTTTTACTAACATATATAAATACATATTATTGCGTTTTACAAATTGAATAGGATCGCGGGAAATAGGCATTTCGTCCGGTTGTGCAATATTAACTTCCAACGTAGCATAATGAGATTTTATTACCGGCGTTAGACTCTTAAGGTTAGGCACGCGGGGATTATAAATGGGATAATGAACGAGAACCGAATGGGGAAGTTCGTCTCTCCATGGTCGGGAGGCGAGAAGTCGTACGTCTTTCACGCCCCGTGATCTTGGGAGGCTGAATTTCGATTGTGGAAAAGGATGAAGTTGGATCTACTCGCGTGGCAAGACAGGGTCGAATGTCGGAGCGCGCGTTCTCGGCTATGGAGTCTGATTGGATTGGAGAGACACCTTAGGTCAGGGACTAGGTAAGGCCATCTTAACTGTATCTACCCGGTTGTGACTGGGTTTTAAAGCCAAGAATTACAGGATGGTCTGAAGGTCTTGATGCGGTTACCCCTCTAACATCTAAGGGGAAGAGCCTCTCACGTCCTTTCAGTCCCCTTGGTGCGACGAGCTCGGGCTCTGTTTATGAATGTTTATGAATGTAATAACTCCGTACTCAAGGACGAGATAGGACGTTCCTCATGAACGAGAAATTATAAGATGCAGGTAGCAGTTCGACAATCAATACTTATGCTCGGGACCGCTTTAATGAACGAGATCTGTTAGCAGTTTAACAATCAATTTTATGATCGGGACCGCATTCAGGCGCGCGATGGCATTACTAACACCATCATTCTCATCAGTCATCACCTTTTCTAACTTGCTGTATACAGAGACCTTCGGGGTTCTCCTTTCCCGGCCAGCGAGAAACATATCAGGAATTACACAATCAACTGTAATAATCATGCTGTTTTACCATCATTTAATATCTCTAGTCAATAAGACTACACCGTGGGATCAATCACATCAACTATAATTGGCGATGCTAACATGGCTCTGACTGACGCGCTCAAGGGAGAGTCTTTTCCAGTCACCCAGTTAGTTCATTCAGCCCTTTAATCAGCAGTAAACATCATAATAATCCGGCTCATGTAGCCGCAACGTGGGATCCTCATCATATACACCAGTCAATTTGACTGCCCCGCGGGACAATATACAAACCTTAATATCAGACGCGGGATTTCTTCCTGATATGTTTGTCGCCGGGAAGCGAGGACTTCGGAGGATTCCAGCAGGAGCAATAGAGTCTCGGCTTGATCTTGGTCTGCAGATTAGCATGGGAAGCTATTAAATTACGCAGGTGGTAGCTACCGGGTACAGCGTTGTCGCTGGGGCTGTACCCCCCTTCGTAGAGAAGGGTAACCTAAAATCTACGTAAAAGTAAAATCAGAATCAACTTGCCTCTTATAAAATATGACTTGAAAGAATCGATTTCGATTTAGAATCTCGGGCTGTGATAATGTCAGACAAAGCTTGCCCCGAGCCTCTGTTGCGCCTAGTTGTTATGAATATATGTTTACTCTTTCCACTATATACCATGAACAGATAAATCAGGCCGAAGACCACCGATCGCGCCAGTTGTAAGCATTGTATGTATGTATGTATTCTGGAGAACCCAGCCGTTAATTTGCATTTTTGAGTATTGTGTGTGTGTTTAATAAGTATAACCGTGTGTTAATCGACCGTGATTTATCTAATCTGGATGACCGGCAGATCCAGTATACTATTGCATTAAAAAGAAAAATACGCAATAAAATTAAATATTGCGTGTTGTTGCGCAATATCAGCACTAAGTTCCTATTATGTACCGTCGGTTGTATTATGTGGATACCAAGTTATACTCATAGCGCCCTAGGCTGTATTTCGCAAGTGGTATTTATCTATCTGAATATTCCATCGTAATCGTGACCCCGCACTCAGCCGTGGAATCCGTCCACAGGTGCTAATATGAGACCTCGGTAACCAGGCGGCTTCGTTCTAGGCGAAAAATCTACGTAGACATATTTATGTTCGCGACGCCGCTACCGGATGCGAGGAAGTGACGGATGCGCCGCCATGAAAGGCGATTTTGTTAGTCTGTTCAATCGATCGTCGTTTTGAGTCCGGCTCATGTTGCGCGTTAATAATGTTAGGTTAGTTTCGCCTCGTATGAATACAATGGCATTTCTTCTGCTACGCTACCAAAAGTACCGGGTAACCGCGTCACATCGAGGAGTCCTAAATTACTATCACTAGACAATTACTGGCCAAATTATATGTTAGACTAAACGTAAACTTAATTCAATCACGTAAATAAATTTTAAACATAGCTTTGAGCTTGCAAAAGCAGATCTCAAATAATATATTAGACTTTTAATAAATGAACTTAAAGTAAAATCGCTTTTAGAACTTTTCTTAAAGCCTCTCTTTTAAACTTTCGATTTAAACTTCTTCAAAAAAAAAACTCCACCCCAAAATACACCCTCTACAAAGACGCAAACGTTACACTATGTACCAATGTCACTAACCGTAACTAACGCTACCAGATGGCACAAATAATGATAAGGTGTATAAAAAAGATACAAAAAAATACACCTAACAATATCCTTCACTAACAGTACCAGATGGCTCAAATAATAATGAGGTATAATATAGTTGTAATGAGATATATGAAGCAAAGAAAGCTTACATAATTGTCTATTTAATTATGTCCATCACTAACGTTGTCAAGACACTACGCTACTCTAGGTAGCGCTTTTCTCACACACTTTAACTGGCAGCCAAAACATATAATAAAAGTAAGTAATTGTTTACATATTTTGTTGACACAGCATATTTGATTTCGGTTTCGTAAGCCAGTGGCAAAAAATATTTCGATTTTTTTAGATTATCTTAGTAATCAATTCATCTAATTTGTTAAAAAAATATATAAACTGCTACGTAGTATTTTTATTAACACGTAATAAATTGGACGCAAGCCGACGCTGTCCGTTGGTCTTCCCAAGAGACTAGCAAATATAAAGCAGGGATGGCGAATACATGGCATATGTGATGATCTCGGCTGAATAAATATTTTCATCATTATGCCGAAAATTTAAAAACAATTGTCGCGTTACCGGAAGCTAATGTCTTGTTGATACATGGTTACTGATAATTAACTGACAAGATCAAATGCCTCGGCTTCATTGGTCGCCTGTGAAATCAAGTAAAAAAAACACGACATTTTTAAAATGTGAAAAATTATCAGAGATTCGAAATCGAAATGTCATTGAAACTGATTTATCAGCAGCGAGGAATTGCACACCGTATGAAGTGCTGAAAGTAGCAATCATTTTTTAAAGCAAGATTTTAAACTTAGAAAAACGGCGACTATTTATGAAAATTATTTCATCACTCATACATTTTTTTTCGTTTTTATAGTATTGCAGTTTTTACAGGAATATATGGAATAAATTTCTCTGCGAAAAACGAATAGTGAAAAAAAAGTATGAGACTTCAGACAATCGATATGAATCATGTACCTACGGCGCTAAAGTCGGTCACTACTACCGCGCCGCCTTCATCCCTTACGCGTCTGGAGCTCAAGAAATCCTGAAGGAAAATTCCTTCCCCTATCTAACAATGCAAGGGTTAAGAATGTAGGCGTTATAGATTTAGTGCAGTTAGCATTTAAAGCTTTTCGTGACATCGAGAATCCTAACATACCTTCCGAGCCAGACTCGAGGAAAAACGTACATCAACGTCAAAATTCTTTAAAACGAAGTTATATAATAGCTTTTTACTATAATATATTGAATAATGTAGATTAACTTTTTCTGTAAGTAATATATTGCATTTAGTATCATCAGTTCGATGAATATAATCCTCTATATTGCACAACATGAATCAGAGGACTTCATTAGATGAACACCATTTTTTTTTTCATTTTACATTATACATTTATACATTTTATTATTTTTTAGTGATAGAAATATATCTTATATAGAGAAATATATTTAATTCATTATTGAATTCACAAAAAAAATAAAAATTATAGCCGTCTATATATTAATACATGATGTACGTCTAGATACATCGCATACGCACAAAAGCTTCTTGCCTAGGTGGAATTGTAATATCGCTGTAGCTCTCGTATTTCAATGCTTATCATTTGAGTATATGTATCTTTGAAATATCAAAATGAAATAATATACAATTTCACAACAAAATTTAGTTGCCAAACCCAGATATCCATCCCTGACGTAATTAGTGCCTGGGAAGTCTGTGCTTGTACCTAAGGGACAGATTATTTAAAGATAGTATAATATATATCCTGATTAGCTTCATTATATTTAAATTATTTTTCTTGTACTGGACCTTCGTCAAATATTTAATAAACTTCTAATAGATTATGAAAAATTATAATCTGGCAAAAATAAGAAATTTAAATTATATCCCTAAATCACACAGTGGAGGCACACTGGTGTATCCCAAACGTAATACTGGGAATGAGAAGTATATTGCGTGCCGTAAAATTCCATCTCGCAAAATCGCTTTTTCACTAAATTTAAATTATATTTTTTCTTAAGTTAAATATCGACTAGTTTTATATTATTGATAGATTTGGCATTATCTTTGTAGAGATTATTCATGATGATCATTAAATTAGGTGGAAAACATAAAATTAGGCCTGATGGTGGTTCCTGCGGTAGGATTCGAAATGGACAATTACATTTTTTCCCCTAGCACTCTCAAAGTTAGTAAGATTTTGTAGAGTTTTCCGGTCATGTGGTCTATTTTCCGGTCAGTACGGTCATTCTTTAAAGCGTGTACGTGCATTTTATCACCGATGTTTTTGAGAACATAATCGTATTATATAGAAGAAATTTCAATATACAACAATATAAATAACACTTTACATACAAATCGAAATATTGTATGCTGTAATAAATAGCGATATATTAAAAAATAATAAAGCTTTGTTATCTAAGTACCTATGTAAATGAGAATTATATGAGACAAAATGAAATAACATTAACACAATAAATAAATAAAAAGTCATACGAAAAAGCAATAAATAACATTAAGAAATTGGTAAGGCAGAAAGTTTTAAGAAGTAAAAGAAAATAAAATAAGTAAACAGTAGATACAGAAAAAGATAATTACAAAAAAAAATTAACAAGATAAATGCAATAACAAACAAACATAAAATAGAACACGAGTAGATTTGTTTTTGAATGTTTATAGTATACGAGAATTACATGTATCAACAGAACTGGATTGATAACCTAGGTGATATAATCTATGTACAGGTGAACTCATACGCGCTGGGTACCTAAATAAATTATCTTTCTCTGTGGCGAAACGATCGCCCACCTACCCTGTAAGTAATCATTTGTAATAACTCCGCACACACCAACACAATTATATATAGATAAATTAAATCATCTACAGTTCTCCTACACGATAGCTTCGTTGTGTTAAATATAAATTACAAAATCATTAAAAATAGACAAAAAATATTTTACTGTTGTATTTTGCTATAGGTTTGTGGTTATTCATTATGAATATAATTAAATGAATTAACTTTGTTTATCACCACCTAATTTTTTTTTGGTAAAACCAACCAGTTTCGGAAACAACGTTCCATCGTCAGGGTATACTTAATACTAATTAAACATAACAAATTATTACTGAAATTTAAAATAAATTAAATTTTAATAAATATTATTATTAAGTTCTGCGGTTTTACTATTTTTAAATGTTACAGCTGTTTCGGCTTGCAAGGCCATTATCAAACAGTTATCATGCAGTTATTATGCAAGCTGAAACAGCTGTAACACTTAAAAATAGTTAACCCGCAAAACTTAATAATAATATTTATTAAAATTTAATTTATTTTAATATCAGTAATAATAATATTAATTAAATTTAATTAATTTTAAATTTCATTAATAATTATTATTAAAATGTAATTTATTTTAAATTTCGCTAAAAATAAATATGGATTTCTACAAATTAAACACAAAAACCATAAATAAAATTTACAAAATTATAAACAATCATACTTCAGTGTCAAGTGTCCAAATGGTAGTAAATAGTTGTGAGTACGAAAGAAACAGGTGATAGGGTGAAAGGGACCTGTTTCTATCACCTGTTTCTTTCGCACCCCCCATTATTTACCCCTATTTGGACACTTGACACTGAAGTGTGATTGTTAATAATTTTGTAAAGTTTAATTAATATTAAGTATACCCTGACGAAGGAAGTTGTTTCCGAAACCGGTTGGTTTTACCAAAAAAAAATTTATTGCTGATAAACAAAGTTAATTCGTTTAATTATATTCAAAAAAATATTTACTTAATAAACAACTAGACTTATCTCATAGTCCAATTCTAGATATATTCCTCTTCCTATTAACTGCACCCGCCCATACCCGCTCTTTTTCACCAAACCCTCACCACAGTTGACATTCCGTCTCTTTCTTCACTTAATTTCTTGATTTTTTGTAATCCTGTTTTTGTTTAGTTAATACTGAACCCTGATGAAGACTCAGCTGCGAGTTGAAACTAGTTGGTTTAAACTCAATAAAGTGGTGTTATACAAAGAGTTATTTTATTTAAAGATATTATATCTCACCACAATGTGTTTGCTTCGTGTGAAAATTGAATAAATGAGTCTTCCTACTTAGCTTAAATCCTTGTGTAGTGATATGCCAATTTAAATTTGTTTTCATCTTTTCAGTTTAGGAGAACCTATTACTCTTTAGAAAGATTCTAAACGCTCTGTTTTACTGAATTTGCATTTTTTTTAAATTATCTCCTTCGTTACTCAAGTACAAAATAGTTGAGAAATATAAAAAATGAGGACTATTTATTGTTTTTTATTATTATGACAGCTTCTTGAGTCATTTTTTGTCTTATTCTTTCCAAAAATGTTCCTTTTTATGTACGTTTAGTTTTGTATTCAGCGTATATTCATAAGTATAATTTAGAGTCTACAATTATACCCAAATATTTTATCTTATTCACTATTTATATTTCTATTTCTTCTTCATCGACACTACAATGTCGAGACGTTGAATAAAAACGATTTTGATGACACATCAAAATTCACACGCAGTTTGCACGCGCACCGGTTTTTCAACTTAACGTAATATTGATATGGTCTCCTTACTAGGGTAATGCTGTATTGGATAGGCTGTTGTTTTTTAATAGTTTTTATACCATTTTCTAATTATGTTTTTTGTTTTATGCTCTCATTTATTTCTTTTTTATATAGTTCATAAAGTTTTTTACCGTCGTGTTGCCGAATTCTTCAGCATTTTTATTGCAATGCAAAAATATTAATTTTGTGGAGTAATACTTTATGGTACTCTGCCAAACCATTTTCAAGTGTATTTTATAATTTTTATTTTTATCTTTGTCTCGAGAGCTTAACTGTGTTAAGCTGTGTTATTTTTGATAATAATTAAGACATTTATTGGGTACTTTGTACGATTAAGAAATTATAGAGATCATTATAGTGGGCTATCTATCTTCTTATTGGGTGTCATTGTGCACCGTTACCTTCTAAATAGGCCTATCTCTGCAGATTTTTCTCGGGTATAGTTGTTAATCTCAGGCTTTTGAATTTTTACTTTCATATAGCCTTTAAAGCTTCTTTTGCCCCCCCCCCCCATGTGAGCGTTCCCTCGGATAGCCGTGAGTACATAATCCCCTCTGATAGTCTAGTTTCAAGCATTGTGATTCGTCAAAATTATCGCTGTCATAGAGAATAAGTAGGTGTCACAATAATACTCTTAATATTTTTTAACAGAGCTAAACGCTTCTGTAATGACGATAAGAAAAACTTGATGTTTCAAGACGATTCTCCAACCCGCGATCACTCATCACAGAGTAGGTGTCATCCCACTACACCAAGAATAGTGTTACATGTATACATCATCAGTTAGAATTTAGAATATAGAACTATATTATATTTTATCATTCCTCTTAGAATTAAAAGTACATTCAATTTTTCCATTAGCGCCATATATATATATATATGTAGAATTTATTAAAATTTACAAAAATCACACGTACATATGATAAATATTTAATAATGAATTCATAAAAAAAATCCGGTCTTTTCAGCGTTATGAATGCAAAAATACTTTCAGATCCAATTTATTTGTATAATTAATGCAAATAAACTGGAACTGAAAGTATTTTTGCATAACATAACGACAAAATTACTTACATTTTAATGAAAATATAATAGGCAGTGCTGGACACCGTTAGCCGCAGTTATTTGTGAAAACGTCAATCGTTTACGTTTTATTGAAATCAAACAAAAAAATATTTTGAATTCATTTGCAACCTACATTCATTGAATATAGACAAGTGGTATGGGAAGTATGGTACAAATGGCTATGAAATTATTTTAATACCTCTTTCAAATGTCAAATCTATACAAGTTTTCCCTCGCGAGCTCATCAGCAACGAAATCCATATTCATGGTCGTCAGACGCCGCCTGAAATGTTCAAGCGCTTACGTTGCCTATATTTGCGGCAGAATTGCACCCTGGTTTTTGGTATGGGCCTGGCGTTTTTGGTGACAATTTAATGTTCTATGCATTTCTTCCACTTCTTTTCCCACATACATCACGACGTTTAAGAATACTAGGAAATTTTTAAACTTTTTCCAATTCACAGCCTCGTATATTTTTATCTTTTTAGACACATACTTGATAAGTTGTAAGACATACATTTTTTTTAAAACAACACTTGATTCACTCAAAAAGAAAAATAATTTTCTAAGATATAATCCCGTTTATGAACGCATGTTGAATCCGTAAAGCTAAAAATCGTGAGTTCGCTGTGCGCGTGCACAGTTCGTGACAACCGGTTACTGCAAACGCAAAAACAGTATTGGAAAAAACTTTAGTTTTTCTCCTTTAAAATGATATAAATACGCTGTAGCTAATATCTATTTTTAGCCGAGTTATTCAAGATTGAAATTACTTCGAAAAAATCAGAAGCCCATTTAGGCACAAATGCTTCTCCACATCCGACACCGAATTTAAATATTTTTTCGTCAAAAATATTTCACTATTTTTACTCCCTTTCTTTTAACTCGTAGCGTCTGCTTGCTTGATAGTCTGACGAAAAAACTTTGGATCGATTTTTAACCCTTTTCCCGTGATCCAATCGAGCTGAAACATTGCAGGCCGACTCGTGGCGACGATAAAAATTATCTAAAAAAATTTCTTTTTAAAAATATTAATAATTACAGTATAATTTTGGATTTTTAAAAATTTTAATAGTTTTTTCAAATTGGAATTATTCTATAGGGGTAATTAGTTCGATGCGTGTATTACGAAATCTGATTGTAATTGAAATATTGTAAAAACTTGGTTACGGTTTATGGGTTAGTTTTTTAATTATTTTTTTAATTCAAATGCTTGAGCTGGAATCAACGATATGAATCAATACGTTTTGCGATATTAGAACCTGTATTGTACTGTTATTGCCCTCAAAAGGAAAGTATTTATCGAACAGACTCGGTGACTATTGGTGCATTCCTCGTAATATCCTTTATTAAAAGTGTAATCTAGAACAAGTGGGCCGAGCACGCTGCAGCCGGGTTCGGGGCAAGTTGCCAACAGCCGAAGCTCGCTACCGTCGTAAGTCATAACGTACTGAAATTTTCTCGAGCCGAGTTTGACTTTAATTAAACACGCTTTTCTAAGAAGATGTTTGAGAAACATTCTTAAGGACGATCTCTTATGAGCGTGTAATAAATATTACTTTCATTTTAATTAAATCTACTTTCATTTGTTCAGTTTTAATATGTTTAATGAAACTTAAACTTATCTTTCTTCATTAAGGTGATCCTCTATCAAAAGTAAACGTTACATAAAATTAATAAATTTTGTATACACTTGACTGCACCTTAAGGCGATCGTCTAGCAGAATGAGCAAATATCATCATTTTTTATCATATCTTCTCTTGCGTTTTTTATCACATTTTTGTAGGGAAATATCTCATTTTAAAATTTATTCATCAGGATCCATATATTTTAAATAAATCTTATTAGAATGTTACAAACTAAATTGTATAATTGATTAATAAATTACCAAACCTTCGATGTTTTAAAAATGAAGAAAATTGCTCCACTTTGTGGGTCTTTTATGACTGAACGGCCTGTTGAGATGTCTTTTTTATTCAATAATATTACAAAGTAAACAATTATCTTCAATTTATTACAATTACAGCAAAATCTGTTAATACGTTTACATGCAATTTATGTTTTAAATAATACTGTTTTTAAAAAAAAAAAAATTTGTGGGTTTTTTTCAACTCTTTTTACATGGTTGACAACTTTTTCACTTTAATAGTCAAAAGAATGGATATTATTATTTAATAATAAAAACAAAAAAAAATCATAATCTTTGTCGATATTCCTGATTTTAGATATTTTATCAAGGCACTGCGTATTGTGTTATAAATACGTTGCGTCTTGATTAAATATTTAAAATCAGGAATATCGACAAAGATTTTGATTTTTTTTTGTTTTGTTTGACATATTTATTTTCCTGTCTTTGCGTTATTCGATGGTTTTAGACCTGGAGGCCATATTTATTTTATTTTAAAATCTTTCGTGCTACGAAGAAACCTGACTTTCTAATATTCCGGTCCTTTAGGGGTTATCGCCCTGTGGTTATAGGTTTTCAATGTTGTCCGCAAAATTGTCATTAGCCCTGCGGCCAAATCACAGTATCAACCTACAAAACCGGTCATTTCCGGCTAATTTATTAATCAATTCTTTATTAAAGCTCGGCGTCAAAATTGTCACACGATAATAAATGGTATTCTATGTTTTTGATTTATGGATTATTTACCACAGTTTCCTGTCTCTTGATCGGACATGTGGTGGAATTTAATTATAATATTCAGCCAGGACATTTGTGTAAATACAAATATTGTGTTAATGGAATGCGTGACCATAACGAGAGTTTCTCCTCAAAATTATATCTATTCGTAATATTTATAAATTTTATATTTTTTAGGTAACTACTACAAACATTTTAAAATTAATTATTACTCGCGTTAATTGTTATTCAATGTAGACTTCTTTGATATTAAGGGAAGATTTGCAGTCGTGGAATGAAAAAACAATCGGTCCTATTGTTGACGTGTATTACTCCTAGAGTTAAGCTCCGGGAGCCAGTGAAAATGTACAGGTAAGAAAGCAGAACTAGACTGACAGTGAGTGATGCAATATAGAGGGATATAGTTTATATATCCCATTGACTCTTTGTTCGTTGCCTTTCCAGTCAGAAACCTTATCGCTGACCGTGGACTTTGAATGTTTGGTTCACAACTAGGAGTACTTAGTAATCTACTCAGTAATCCACACAGATTCGCAGAGCGTCAGCAATCCATGGTCCATGGATAATCAGACCATGGACTGCTGACAATAGAAATTTTAGTAATGCAATGTCCTTTGCTCAACGCTCCCAGGTACGGCAGAATACCTGTGCAGTTAGGACTGCTGACGCTATGTGGATATCGCCTACAAAAATATAATATAATAATATAATGTAATTCTTGCATCGTATCCATTCAACGGACGTTAGCCATTATCATTTTTGATGTGTAACATCTTTCCTCTCGCTTTCCTGCAATCTGTGGCAGTGATTTCGTGAAAAAAGATGGAAATGCGTAACAGGAAATAAGACGCGCGCAATTTCATTTAACCAATGAGCGCGCTCGGAACACGCGCGATGGACAAAAAATCTTCATTTATAAACAAATCAATGTCCAGCAAGTGCCATCACAGCGAAGACGCACACTACCAGCCCATGCTTCTGATTTTGTATATATGTTGCAAGGCTGGTGTCAAGCGTATGGATGTTTTAACTTTGATATATTTTGGCTTGTATATTCAAAATTATCCGATAAATACTTTAAAAAAATTACATGAATGTAAACAATAATTACCCTTAATGATTTACATTCTCAGGTTTTATGTAATTTATTTGATTATTTTTAAATATTTATTCAAAGTTTTCATAAAATATATATGACGGTACACCACCGCCATCTATGAAAAAAAATAAAAACATTTAATTGACCAAACACATTTACCTAGTGAGGCAAAATTTAATAATAAATAAATGTTCATACAGTTTGTTTACTTGTATTTACTAATTGATAAATATATGGGTATTAGGTTTTTTAAATTTTTTTAAAATTCTTTGCTTGTATTTAAACAAATGCTCAATTGATATTTTCAATTGTGAGATTTACACTTAAAAATAAAAGTATAGACAATATTAATAAGTGCTGCTCAATTGATATTTTTAATTGTGAGATGTCAAATCATATGCGACTACAGCAAAGCTCGCTCGTTTTTTTATTTACTGCGGCCTGGAGTAGCACAGTAGACTGGTTAAACCGTCTTAGGTTTTTCAGCCATCATGTTCTCCGTCTTCCAAAGCCTCGGCTTCTGGAAGTCTTTCCCTGCATTATAAAGTGCAAGATCTCGTACTTCTCTCGGTGTCTCTTCACATGTCCGAGATATTTTAATTTACGGATTTTATTGTTTAAATTACTTATTTTTCTTTATTCATCCGAACAACTTCTATCTTATCAATCCGGCTTATTTTGAGTGGTCTTCTGTAGATTCACACCCCGAATTCTTCAAGTCCTCTTATCAAATCTTTTACAAGCGTCCATGCTTCCGTTCCATAAAATGAAACCTGAACCGGCTGTTTCATGCATGTTGCCGCTGCCGCCACTCCGTGGAGTGCCAAAAAGATGCTGTAAATTTATACTAGAGCTTAGCAAAGACGCGAATCAACGTTTTGTCATAAATTTCTAAATCTTCCCACTCACTCCCCAGTTGGAATGGTTTGCACTAAACACCCAGTCACCAGAAACCTAAATCGAATGTCTCATATCTGTATATTCTATTCTCATCCTGGGTTCTGCCAGAATCCAGCTACATAATTACAGTGGTTGAATCTTTACTTTTTTTTGAGACATTATTTAATCTACTGATTTGTATTATTTTTCCAGTATTTTTGATATAATTACCATAAAAAAACTTTTTTTTTAATAATCATTTATTTGTCCACTAAAGCTCTTTCTAGTTAGAATGAATAGAAAGTAAAATTCCCAATTAATATTCACTTAAAACCAAATGTATTTATAAATTTTAAAATTCCAACAGTAAATAAATGTCCGTTTTAATCCTGCATTTTCGGACAGTTGGAAAATGTCAATTTTTTTTGCCTCAAATGGGACAAATTGTGATTTGAATAATTAATCGTTGATGTAACAATGTTGAATTGAGTGCTGGATGAACTGGAATTATTATACGCTTTGTTTGTTTTTGTGTTCCTAAAATATATAATTTAAATATTATTTAGTGGCGTTGTATTTGACATATAAAACGGTTTGAAGTTAATAATTTAAGTAGCGAAATTTTTGGAGTCAATTTTCGGTATGTGGTCACCAATTTTGAGTTGATGAAGTCCATTTGTATGTATTAGATTCATCCGAGCTTCGTGAAATGTTGCAATGTACATACATATGTGTTGTGTAAGGATATTTAGAAGAAATAAGATGTACCTTACTAGAGTTACTGAGAAATAGATCCAATAAAATATGCATCTCGTACAAGTCCTTTTATTTATTTAAGGAATCTCAACAGTATTATTGTTGACAATGACACAATGTTATGCACAGTTAGTAGACTAATAATAGAGATCCATGACATGAACATGAAATAGTTATGTCATAGTAAAAAAAAAACAATAACATATGAACCAAATAGAATATTTCACAAATACGATACTTTTCTATTTCGTTTAACTCTTATGTATCACTTGTTTATGGTCAACCACGCGGGTTCACATTCACTAGTTTCTATGATATTGCGTTCTGTTGAGGAGTATAATGTTGTTTTTATTTTTATTTATGTTTGAATGATTAAGTTTTACTGAGATGGATTTAAAGAATATAAATAAAAAATAGTAATTATTTGCTTTTTAAGTATTTTTTGTCTTGAATTTTTCTGGGACTATCCCGTAGGCCAGCGGTACTCAACCTTTTTCTTCGGGCCACTTACATATAATAATATGTTTGCTAAGTTACGCAATATTATACTGACATGGAGAAAAAAAAATCATATACCTAGGGAAAAGAGTATTGGTTGAAACCTATTTGATTTAAGATCAGGGCGCCGATATTTGATTGATTTTGATTTGATTTGATTAATCAAGAAATATTTTTTTACCATAACAGAACGATAATAATACTTATTGCTTATTGGCATACTAGCTCAAATATTAACAACAGCTTACTTATAATACAATAATGAAAAAAAAATAAAAACTCACAACTAATGTATATCCAAGCGTTTTTTTTATTTTAGCGTCTTAACAAAAACAATAGATTAATAATCGTACACGAAAATATTATTTATGACAAATTTGTTACAGACGTAACGGGGGACAAAATTATAAAAGGAAAAACCTCCAGAGTTGCATAGACCACATTGTGGCGGAAAACCAAGACACGATGCATTAAAAATACAATACCAGTTTATACAAATATTTGGATATACTCAAAATATTTTGTGAATTATTTGTAATAACATTTATAGATTTTAAAAAAACATACACTGGAATACGAGATTTAATAATATTAATGGATGAAAGTGGAATACGAGGATCACTAAAAAAATGGCTGAAAAATTACATGACAAGCACAAAACTTACACTCTGTTTTAGAAAATATCTATTTTTTAAATTTATTCTTAAACCAAAGGAATCGCTGGTTTTTAAATGTGCGTATTTCAAGATATTCAAAATTTACAATGACAATTTTTTTAATCACGTTCCTGATAATACATGTGTTTCGGGCCGCATATAAAAGCTTGGCTGGCTACATTCCCGGTTGAGTATGGCTGCCGTAGCCGCTGATAAAATATTTTTTCTCTTGAAATATTACGTAAATAAGGTATTACAATTTTGTAGTAAGAATTTTTTAATACGAAAGTTTGCCACACTATTCATAATAGCCAAACACGTGCTTAGAATCGAAAACATCTCGTGTCCATAAAGTGATCCCTCAAACATTTCTATTTTGTTTATAATTTAGTTTGTTTTGGTACCTTATGAGGATTAGTTGGGTCCATCTAGCCACTGTCACTTCTTTACAAAAAAGCGCGTAATTTATGACGGTGGCGTTTCTTTCCGTCTGCAATTAGTTTTTATTTTATTTGCACAGATTTTATTTGATTTTCAGTCAAAACAAAGTATTTTTGTGGTGAGTTAAAGTAGCAGGGTGATTTTAGCACATCTCTGGACGATAAACGTGGTTTAAAAAGAGGAAAGACATCCGTCAAGTGAGTCAAGAGTAACCATGCGTACATTGTGATCTTTGATTTTTTTATATTTTTCTTCGACTTTTAAATGTTTTTGAATTAATCCAGGATTTTTTCACCATCCATTCCCAATAATCTGGAGTTATACACCACTCTCCAGCGAATTACAGCAATGTTCTCATATTAAAGATATCAGATTTCGTTTTTAATTTTTTTTTCAATAGTATTTTGTTTATTTGATGAAACATAAAGTATAATACAACAGTACATAAAGCTTATTTCTAATAAATTTTATTAAAATATGATTATTAAAGCTTTCTCTGAACTGGTAAATAATGAAGATTGAAAAATTAATTAAATTTCATTTCCTGTTTTGAATTGTTTAAAGTATTTTATTACTTTCCACATAATTTGAATAAATATGCGCTTTGAATGGGGATATTTCCCTGTTCCTCCAACTTATCTATCAAAATTCCCCGTGGGGCCTTTTAAAGCACGTTTGCTATGTACGGCGCGGATACGGAAGAGGTGAAGTTTGCAAATATTTTACACAAGCCTACTGTTCATATTCAGTTGAAGTTTCATTGTGTATTGTGTATCCGTTGGTAGCACGGAGCAGCTGAAGTAATGTTTGCCCGGGAACACACAATCCGACGAAGTTGGTGCTTACGTTCTGCGAATTGTTCTGCATGTTCGAAAACTTGGAATAAATATTCTAAATATTTCTCTTCACATTATATTTTCGTTGTGAAAACAATATTACGGAAAAAAAAACTCAGCAGAACTTGTTTTCACTGCAGGGCCGTGTGCATGGAAGTCTTTTTTGGGCGTCTGCAGGGCTTACGACCTATCACGCATAGGCTGGCGGCTTAAGTAATCACTTTACTCAACGTAACGTTCACCGATTTCATCTACGATCGACCACACATCTATTAAATTTGGAGTGTTGTATATATGGCATTTATGTAACTCACTTATTTTATTTAATCCAACTACGTCAAAAGTAATAACTTAAGCCAGCCTATGACGGATCGTAAACCGTGTAGACGCCCAAAAAAACTGCCATAAATACTTTCCCATATAAATAGCTTCGTTTCTGTGAGACATCTATAATTTATCTTAATTTCGATGATCCTTTTGGGGACAAAATCCAGTATTTGTATTCTTAAAAATTTGAACATACTCGAAAAATATTGTAAACATAAACAAAAATATTGTTAACATAAACAATAATATACTACAGTATTTCCTTGTAAATATAAATGAATAATTACAGATCTAATGACACTAAAAAATAATCAATAGCAAACGAGACACCTCCTCAATACTCTCACAAATAAACATAAAAATCCCTGTCTTATCAATTTGATCTCAAAGTATACAGGTAGCTTTTTACTCATGGCACTTTCATAATTTTTTTTTATTTTTCAATATAATAATTTAGTGTATTCAAGCAGGCCACCTTAACACGAATATAATATGACGCTGCCATAAAAAGAGTGAGCGCCAGCTCTCTACTTCTCCTTTTTTAATCGGCATGCAGTTAGTTAACGTCGGTCGATATGTGAATATATAGGAGAACCCCGTAACCATTCTGCTATTATTTGGTCTCTATGTCCCGAGTTTTGAAAACGTAAAAAATAAGTATATAGATTTGGAAATGAATTCATACTTATCACATCTTTATAATAAAAATGACTTCCTTCATCAGCTGAATCTATAGTAAGTGAAGAAAATATATATTGATTTAAAGTGAACAGCATATATTTTATTTTATTATTATATTGGACAGCTACCAAGAAATTTCGGAAAGTTTAAAAAAAGTTTTATAATAATTAAAAGTTGCCTTTGTTTATAATTTTTTTTTATTTATTTAAAAATATTTTAATCAATTTTAGTATCTGATAGAATAAATAATTATGTATTTCTGATAGTTTCAAATGATCCAATTTAAGACTAGAAATCACTTACATGTAAATAAGATAAACGCAAACTTTCGGAAAAAGTATCATCATTGTCCGTTAAGTGATTCGAAAATTGAATCTTTGAATTACGACGTATTTTTCACAATTTTTACAAGTGATTCTACAGGCTCCAGAATTATTAATATGAGCATGATATTAATGAATGCACACAATAATTTTATATTTTTACTCCCTTTCTTTTAACTCGTAGCGTCTGCTTGTCTGCCGAAAAAACGTTGGATCGATTTTTAACCCTTTTCCCGTGATCCAATCGAGCTGAAACGTTGCAGGCAGACTCATGGCGACGATAAAAATGATCGTATAAATTTTCGTTTACAAAAAATTTAATTATAGTATAATTTTGGATTTTTCGAAATTTTAACAGTTTTTTCAAATTGGAAACCATACAAATGTTCTAGGAAATGAATATAATAACCGATATGATTTCAAAAAACGTGAAACCATTATAATTAAAAATATTACTGCCAACATTTTCGATACAAAATTTTATTTTGTAGTAAAGTTGAAAAGTTATAAAAAAAATAGTGATAAAATTAAAAATATGATAAAGAAAATAGTTTGACATAGACATTTTTCTAGACATATTTCATTTTCAGTCAATCAATTATTTAATTACGTGATGGTAAATTTAATTTACAAAGAAAGGGAGTACAATAAAAACTTGCTTTTTATGGGTTAGTTCTTTTATTTTTTAAGTCCTCCTAAGAATGCTTGAACCATCAAATAGAATTAAAGAAAACTTCTAACTTTGTACTTCCACTTAAATCGAGAAGACTGAGATGAGCTGGATACGGTGCCAAAAGCCTGTGGAATACTCCGAAATGTCTTTGAAGGAAATTCAGTGGGAACGCGACTCCTGGGTCGACGAGATGGGAGGATAATGTACGCAAAGATGCGATGAGGCTGCAAATCCCTTGCCGGTGGACCGCAGCTCAAGACAAAGATGCCTGTAGAGAGGTTGTGCGGTCGGCCATGGACCTGAATTGTCTTTAGAGCAAGCGGAAGCGGTATTTCAGTAACTTTTGTGTTATGAACGTAACTTTCTACTGTAAAAAATGGATTTCTCGGTTTAGAAATTGAAGTGAAATTAATAAAATGATGAAAAAAGAGAATATTAAAATTATTTGTAATGAATATACACACAGAAAGATTAAAATGAAATAATTATTTGTTCGTGCTTCAAAATAAAAATAAATTAATACAACTACTAAGTACATATTCATAATGAAAATCGAATGACTCAATACATCTTTATATTATAAAAAAAAACACATTAAAAAACTGAGGACCCTAACAATATTTATGTTCGTTTTAATCAGAATATTATTTATTTCTTGTTTCTGGATTTAGTAACTAACTAGCCAACTAACAATCACGCCATTTTGTTGCAAGGATAGTTAGAGAGGGTAGTAATAGTGATGAAACGATGATAAAAATTTATATGAGATGAGTGTTTTAAGGCAGCAAGAACAGAGGACACCCGCGAAATACCTGACACGATCAAAATTAAAAAGCTGTTAAAAGCTTCATGAAGAATGTGCGTGAGAAGATGTTTGAAATTGGATGACGCAAAACTGATGCACCATGACAGAAGCACATGTATGGAGTCCTATTCTTTCTACAGCGAAATGGCGAGATGATCAGTAAACTAGTTTGTAAGTCTGTTATCCATTCAATGCAGTCAATAAGCGTTAGTTTAAGTAGTTGAGAATGTTTTGAATATTATGAAAGGTGTATTAAAATATGAATAATATGATAATAATTGCGATAAGAATATTAGGTACGAGAATATTATTTCATAGATATTCATAATAGTTACATACATTGAAAGTATTGACTGCACGCCGTTGTCGTCTTACAAGTTTTTCTTATAAGACAATTTTATTTTATTCATCATATTTTATTTTTGAAGTTATACTTCTTTTGGCGCATTCAGGGGGATGCGACACCACGAAAATGCGCGCGCATTAATTAAACTGTCAAAAATTTGAAATTACGATCCAGTTATATAAATAATGTATTTTAGATTAAAAGTGATATTCGAGAAAACGTTTATTGCAAAAACGAACTAATTGTCAGATATTCGTTTTCAAATCGTTATAATCTAATATAATAACGCGATCCAGTTATATAAATAATGTATTTTCGATTAAAAGTGATATTCGAGAAAATGTTTATTGCAAAAACGAACTAATTGTCAGATATTCGTTTTCAAAACAAAAAAACACATTCATTCATTCGACATTCAATGCGATTGTCAAAGTTGTACCTATAGTTTCGAAAGTTTTGAATACAGAACCGTTTTAGGGCGAAAATCGATAAAACATGAAAATGCATAAGCACTGTTTTTGAAAATGCACACGTTTTTCGATTCCTTCTATCATGTCTTCGATGCGGCGGCGATAAATGTCTTCGAATCGTCGTTAGACATCGACTCGTAGATATTGATCTCTTGTTTTAACTATCAGAAACCAATAGTTACATTTTTACCGCTTAGAAAGCAAATATTAATAATTTAACTACATTTTAGTATTATCTATTATATTTATCATCTCCCTAAACATATAATTGTATTAATATACATTTTTAACCAATATGTAAATATCAATTATCACAATCACACATTCCTCTAATTTTTTTTACTTAGTACAGTTTATTTTTTTGTTTTTCAGCTCGCGCTCGAGTTTTATTTATTATTTTCCATAAAATTATTTTTTCATTTTTTCAACATAAAAATGTGTGAACGAACAGCGCGAAGGCCAGACACGGTATCAATCAATCATGATTATTTACAGCATAATCAAATAAAGGTACAACATTGAAGGGGAAACTTCCAAAGAATATTATCTCTTTCGTATAATTTTGTTTCATAATTTAAGTGCCAACGTCATTATGTCACTTACAGTGTAAGGAAATTTTCACTTTGTATATAGATAAATGACTATCGCTCATTTTTCTTTTTTGTAAAATGATTTATGATACTCGAACTCGGTAAAGTTTTAGATGTTTAGTGGAGAAATATTCGATAAGGCTTGTTTATTTATTCAGTTTTTCTATTGTCATGCAATAGGTTCTTGATAGCTGTATAAGCCCAAGACATACGACTTTACATTGCCGCAATGACAACGGTTACATATCGGCCATTTTGACCAAAGATTTTCGTTAAGCAATCAATCATGCGTGTTTTTGTTGGTAAATTTGAACCAACTTTGGTTTAAATATTAGATATTAACTATAATGAAAATATTTCATTATTTGATATATGTAAGTATGGAAGTAACTGGTCTAAAAATGAGTTAAAAATAAAAATAATTTTCAGGCCTATTCTATTATAAAACGTATACTACTACTATTTTCATTGAGGATTTTGTAAGAATTGCTATGTTTAATATTATTTTATAAAAAAATTATATTTCTTTCACCTTTAAATAAAAAAATTATTTATAAATATGTTATTTTATTAATTAAGAAATAACAAATTTATTATTTAGGAGGTAAGTTTATAGAACTCCACAATCACACCTAACCTAACCTAACACTTGACTCTTAGAAATTTAATTTATAGGAGTTATCGTGCATCCCTCTTGACGAAGGTGTAGTACAGTATCGACACCAGTAAATATTTTTAAAAGATCTCTGTCTTCTTCTTCTTTCGTTAGATCCTTGATCTGTATTGACAGGTCAGTTCTGGTCTTGTGACGAGGACGTTCATCTTTCTCTCCCTCTCTTTGGTGGTCTCCCTGGTAGTCGGCACCCCTCTGGAATCCCGTGCATCACGGCTTTGGGAAGTCTCGTCTGCTCCATTCTCTCGACATGTCCCTCCAGAAGGTCTCTGCCTGCTCCATCTTACAATATCTTGTGTGTCGCAGGTTCTGCGGATTTCCGCATTGGGTACTTGTCTCTGAGGGTCTTGCTAGCAATGGATTTTAGAATCTTCATCTTAAAATCCTGGCCAGCGATTTCAACCAATGACACTTCAGTATTTCGAATGGCAGTCAGCGATTACGAAACACATAACATCTACACATATTGGGAGTTCAGGTAAAGACTAAAGATTTTATTCAGGGTATTGGCGTTAACTTTATGGTGATTATTCTTATAGTAAGTAAAAAGGTTGGATTAAAACCATGTTGAGTTTGAGAGTAACAGACCCTATCATCGACAGATCAAATATTAAACTTACTTTGTTTAATACACAATTACTTACTTTGTTTAATACACAATTCCCCTGTCGTGAAAGGTTTTGTTACTCTCGTAACTTGAGTAGAATAATATATTGTTGTACGTAAGTGGAGTAAACATAGTATTGTAACGAGATGGTAAAAGAGACAGAATCCCTCGTTATATGTCGATGACGACAGTCAGATAACACTACCACACTCTGGTATTACATATATGTAACATTCGGGAAACATTTACAAAAATATGGAACTTTTGTAAACACTAGAAAATAAAAGATTGTTCTCGATAATTCAAAAACTGTTTTGACATATCTATCGGTGCGAAATATGCCGCGGAACGACGGCCGGGGTGGCCAGTCATGAGATATTCAGATATTTCGTCGTCTGAGTGAGTGGTGTCAGGTGAGCGAGAGGTGACAGTCGTGAGATATTCGGAGTGACAGATATTTAGTGAAACAATCGAGTGGAGTACCTAACTGGCAATTTAAGTAAGTGCGACTTCTACGTGTGAGAGTTGGATGGAATGTTCTAGCTTGTGAAAAGTAAAGTGTTACCCAGCGATAATAAAGAAGTTAGAATCGAGTGATAAATTGCGAAATAGTGAGAATTTAAAAAAAGTGTATTATTTGCACTATTTAACAAATCGCTAATTCATTTCCAAAGTTTTCGTTTGCCAGTATTGAGCTATCCATTTCAATATTTTGATGCTTCATTTGCATAATACACCGCAAGAATTTTCTCATAATTTGCGATACATGTCTCTAATTTGTATGCACTAGACGTTCAATGCACGATGCGCTTTCAAAACTAACCAAATTACACATACGTAAACTAACAAACCCCCTTCAGAGCTCGGGTCGGAGAAATGATTGGCGGAATTGGAGCTCATCTCAGTTTTGCGGCGCAAAGTTGGTTAACAAGGCCCCGAAGTTAAACTATTACCGGGCCACCGGAATCAGAGACGCAGCGAGCGGCTTATTACAGGTAAGGAGCGTTCGATGCAAATTGGTCACATTTGTATGCGGGGGAGGGTTCAGCCCTCTCCGCCGTAATCTCTTCACGGAACAAATTGTGTGCAGTGTCATCGCGCGTCTTGGCCAGGGAACTGTTCAACTGGTTCAACGGCGTCAGCTCTCAGACTGCATAATGCGATCGGCGCGTCGAGCTGGAGAGACATCCGTTTGTGAGACTTTTAACATTTTAATATCGAAATTTTTGGAGACAATCTCTTTGCCAGGACAACAATTAAATACACCATCTAGGGCTTCCTAAAAAGTCCAAAAGACGGTTTTCGATTTTTCGGATCTCAAACAAGATAATTTGTTTCAAACATACTAAAAACGTAAAAAAGTAATAAATATTTGTTTAAAATTATGGAAAAAAATATATATATTACTGCTCATGTCATTACTTATAAATATAGTATATATACATTGTAAAATAACACCGTAAATAGATAATTAGATAATAAACGCAGAAAAAAATATTAACTTGGGTGCTCCATTTTTAGGAGACGTATAAAATAAATCATAAAATTGAAAAATTAAAAACAGTACAAATTAATTGACAAGAAAATTATAATTGATATAAATTAACTTTGTTAAAACCACATATTTATTGAAAAAAAAAATTCAACGTGTTTCGAAGCCAATGGCTTCTTCGTCAGGATAACAAAAATAATATTTAAAAATCGAAGTATAGATCAAAATATTAAAAAATTTATATATGGAAAATGATAATATAAAGTACCTAATTATATTATTTTTGTTATCCTGACGAAAAAGCCATTGGCTTCGAAACATGTTGAATTTTTTTTTCAATAAATAAGTGGTTTTAACAAAGTTAATTTATATCAATTATAATTATGTTACCACAAAATAAATTTGCTACATTTGAAGAAGGAGAAAATTATAAATGGATTTTTCTTTGCATTGGAAAACCGGTTAGTCGGTTTTGGTTTTCCAGTTTGGAAGCTCTGCATACATCTAACCAGTAATATGATTCGGGTGTTCAAATAAAGATTGAAAGGTTTATTTTCATCATGACTTTCTTAACTAAAGTAACTATCCGTCCCACCGTTTCCCCACAGGGGTAGACGAACAGAGAGAACAGAAGAAGAACAGAGAGAACGTAGAGAGAACAGAGCGGCACGCTCTTCTGTCCTGGCACGCCTCTTTTGCCTCATTCTCACTCACGCATCTTCTCATGTACGCTCTCCAATATTTTGGTTTATCTGGTCACACCAGTTCATACATTTTAAATTAAAAATCCTCGATGACTGCATTAATTTTATTTTGGATATTGCTGCCTTTGCTTTTATACCCCACATATAATGTACGTGATCAGGAAGCGTGATCGGTTTTCAGTATCTGCTCACCATACGACGATACACTTCAAATTTTAATATTATTTAAATATTCATTGAATTTAAAAAGTTATTTTAGTCCGAGCATATATGCTCATATAAGTGGAATGGGAAAGGATTCCCTATAACACTGGCGTTTAGCTTTGTTCGAAAATAGTATGAATTGACACTTATTTAGTGTACGCATCGCTATTAAAAATCATAATTTTATGCATATATCCTTTTTCCACTTTAATTAATGAATATTTATTGAAAAAGTACTACATTACTATTTTGGAGCTATTTTAGCTACTAAATTTTTTATATTCTGATTTAAAATGTAACTCACATGTAACGATAACATGAGTGAACAACATTAACTCATGTTTCACGTTAACACAGCGTACATATCGCAGCATATATACTTTGGTGTATTAAGTCAAATAATATAATTTTTTAGTTAATATTTCAGACTTATTCAGCATTTTTCGTTTGTTTATTCCTTAAATGAAAATCAAAATGTGAAATGGGCTGTGATTTAGTTAGGATGCAATATATAAATTTGAATATTTTTATCCTTTACGGTATTACTCTAAAGTCATTATTGTAACATCCCGAATTTTAATAATAATAAATAATGCAAAAACCATTTATTTTATATAAATAATAAAATACACTTTGTTTTCACTACTTATTTATTGAAAATATACGTTTCAGGGCCAATTGTCCTCGTCAGAATATAATGTATACTAACAAATTAGAAATCAAAAATCGAAAAAATGAAAATAATACATAAGAAATGAATAAATAATTAAGTACTAACATGAAAACAAATAGTTGTAAAAAGGACCTGGTTAATTATAGTATTCAATTTACTATTAACGCTTTTTCTCATTTCCAAAATTTATCATTTATCCTATTATAATCCTGTATAATTTGGTTGTAAAATTTTTAAACTCTGATTAATTATATTCCATACACAAAATTTATTTTATATTTTTTGCGAGTGATATTTGTAACTTCAAACGCTGATATCTCGAAACTGTACTCTTTGACATAATAGACTGAAGCACTCATAGTGCGATATCAGTATTACGTGATAGAGGTTAAACCTGTCGATGGAGGCGCGCCCCCGAGTTGGATGCTGATGATGCACTTACTAACACCATTACCTCTGTGCAGAGCAGTCCTAATCTTCATCCTTACTCGAGAATACTCTTCACTAAAGGATTTGTTCCACTCTTGAAGGTGTTCTCGTATTCCCGCCTTGGCACGTCACCCGCAAAGAAGTAATGAAATAATTGCCACGTCAAATCCTTCAATAATTATTTCTCAAGTATCTTAATATAGACCGAGTAAAATTATTAGTAAAAATAATATTAGTACGCTTTCTACTATAAACGGACTAATATTTTAATAACAATATTTTATATGTATGTTATATTAACACATTTACTGGATGTGTCCACTGCTGGATTATTATAATAATAATAATTATTATTAACAATTAATGATTATAGTAATTCAGCAGTGAAAAAATCCAGTTATTGTGTTATGAGAACATACATATAAAAATATTGTTAAAATACATAATGGTCTTATAGAATGAGTTAATTGAAAATATTGATTTTCAGACGTATTCTAGTGTATATTTTAAATAATTTGGACTATTGTATACATAAAAGAATATTGGTAAAGGAATCTAGCATAGCATATAACTTTAAAAAAATTTATTGGTGAACGTTGAATTGTGCAGAGTGATCTTTACGCCAGCTCATACAGGTTGAAAGAACTGGGCCATCATATAAAATACTTCCATATACGTTTCTCATATAAATAATAAGCACGTTAAACTATCTTCGTCTCTCTGAGACTATAATTCATTTTAATTAATGTTATAATTATTAACATCAATGCGCATTTCACAAACCCATTTTAAATCATATATATAAATGTAAATGATTAATGGTGCCATAACATTCATGTCTTGGCCCCTATTAATCAAAATTTTCTATTTAATCATTGAAATATTGATACTTAACAGACGTCCTGACAATTTTCATATAAACTTTGCGCGTACATAAATGATAGTATTGGAAAAAATCAACATTACAACGATTATGTTATCCAAGAAATATGGGGGTATTTATCACGCATAGGAAAATTTGAAAGAAAACTAATATATGACGATCGTTTATCTCTACTTGAATTTAATTATATTTTTTCTGTTACTAGTCAAGTTTCGAGAGTATCATTATAAAGAAATAAAATAAAATGAAGAATTAAATAAAATAAAATAAAGAAAAAGACAAAAGGAGTCGGAGTTACTCGTGTAAAGTTGGTTGTAACGGTAATATTATGAGGAGAGGAAAAGTGTTGGTGAAATAAATATCGTTAAGCAAATTAATATCCGAGTTCAAATTTCATTTTGGTAAACTCAATCATAGAATGCAATCTTATTTGCTCTAATAGGTACCCGATTCGATAAAAGTCTAAGGGTTGACTAGTTAGATAACTTCGGAGAAGGGTAAGTAGATAGACTCTGAGAAGCGATCCAAAAGATCTTCGATGGAACCCCGACCGGAAATAAAATTGTCCGCCAGGCCACTGAAGAATGAGATTGTAGAGTAGATACAGCGAAGAAAAATGCAGATCAATATTTCAGTTGCGAGATGAGTAGGTTTCGTAAAAATTTTACTAAAGACACAAATGTCTTTAGTACAATTTTTACGAAAATTTTGTGCAGTTGGACTCAGAATGATGATAACTTTGATTATAATGATAATATATCTCCAATATCATAGACATCGAAATGTAAGCAGAAAAATAAATATAGATAATATTCATTTTAATTAATTCTCATTTTAAAAACTCGTTTTTAAAATGAGAATTAATTAAAATGGTAAATATGATAGCTCTATGGTAAAATACAAATAAAGTAAGACAACGTGTGAAATACTAGTAGGCAATGAATGTTTGGAACAAGTAGATGAATTTGTGTACTTGGGAAGTATGTTCGATAGTAGAGGGAATGTTGAGAAAGATATAGAGAGGAGAGTGACTGCCGGGAACAGGGTGAACGGTGCTTTGAATGCATAATTTCTAATAGAAATATGTCTACCGAGGCAAAACTGGCGGTACATATTGGAGTTCTGGTACCGACACTAATGTAGGGAAGTGAAGCCTGGAGCTGGCAGAAGAGGAACGAAAGTAGATTGAATGCAGTGGAGATGAGGTCCCTTAGACGTGTGTGTGGCAAATCCATGTATGATAGAGTAAAGAATGAAGATATTAGGAATGAATGTAAAGCTGATCGTAGCATAATACAGAGAATAAAAATAGCGTCGCTCAGGTGGTTTGGGCATGTTGAGCGAATGAATGAGGAAAGAATGGTAAGAAAGATATATGATGCAAGTGTCGACGGTGCCAGAAAGAGAGGGCGACCACGGAAGACGTGGCATGACCAGATTAACCAGATACTGGAGGATGGTCCTGTTAGAAGCCTGAACAACCGTCGAGCTCGCATGCGAAGATGTATGAATGTAGACGAAGCGAAAGTTGTATGTCAGGACAGAAGAGTATGGCGCTCTATCCTCTCTGCCTTCCCCCACGGGGAAACGGCGTGATGGTAAGTAAGTAAGTATTTCATCAAAAAACATTTTCCAAAGGGTTAAAACGGATGTTTAACTTTTACGTAGCTTGTTGTTCGAGCCCTATCCCAGGACACCAGCAAGTTAGTCCTATTTTCAAGCAACAAGCGTTTAGCTTAATTCGAAAATAAGAATATTAATGCGACATGCATTCCGTGTTCGGATCTCTAATTTACAAAAAAAATGTGAAATTTGGTGGCTTATGTATTTTACTCATTGTAACATAATCGGTTAAACTCTCTATCGGTAATAGAACATTCCGATGATGATGACTACTCTTTTTTTGGACGAATTTTCCTTGGCACCTTTCTAGTGATTTGTCAGTAAGAACTTTTAAAAGCGTTTATGTGGCAAATTCATTTAGAAATTAAACGAATTAACAACTTATGAAATGATCTCCATATGGTTGTATAATATTTCACTATATAGGGTTATTTGGAAAACATTAATAACCTCGCAGGACTATATTCCTGCCTTGATTATGAGTCGAAAATGTTCAAGCTATCATGACCTAATATCAATAGTTATGGAGATATGCGACATCAAATTTTGCATTTTTTTTTCAATATTTCTGACTTATTTTTTGTAAAACGTTGGACTATCATTACAGTAACTTATATCGAATATGAAAAATTAATTCATACAAGTCAAATATATAATTAGAATTGAAAATTTTTCAGGGTTTTTATCATTTTATTTAACTTGTATTGAAACGAATGATTAGATAGTCTGAATGAAAGCAATACCTAGAACCGAAAAAGATACAGCCTGAGAACGAGAAGAGCCGACTCCAAAAGCCAACCTAGGCAATGATTTGGAACTGTAAAAGGAAGAAGAAGACGTATGTTTTTAATTGCGTACGCGTAAAGTTTCTATGAAAAATGTTAAAACATCTGTGAAATAACAATATTTTTATCGTTTCAGTGAAAATGTTAAGTATTTTTCAATATATTGACACTGACATCTGTTTGTGAGATCCATAAACAGATCTGTTTTTGAACACTAAGACAAGAGAGTCCAACACTCAATGGATGCATGTTTAACAAATTATTGTTGCATCTCATATCACGTAAAATTATTTATATGCCATTGCTGTACAACTATTGGTAATGAAAACTGATATTGAACAAATCTTTATAAATTAATATAGAAACACGAAATGCAATTTCTGCTCCCCGTCTTAGCTTTTTAATGACAAGTGATTATGCATCCTTTATACAAGTTCCCTTCACTCCCATATTCCTCTCAGCATTCCCTTCACTCAATATAACATATTAATTAGACCATATAGATTCACAACTACTTCCAAGGGTCTCAGCTAAAAAGCAAAATTCGTAAATGTTAGTTAATTAATTAATTACAAAGGTATAAAAAATCACACAGATGTTACAATTTGAACTAACGTAAATCAAATTTAAAATTAACTTATTTATTTTGGCTTAATTTATCCACTTAGTTTATTTACTGAAATCTGAAGGACGAAATAAAGACTAACCACAATAACAAAAAAAAATATTAATATTATTAATATTTAAAGCATTAACTTTGTGGTCGGACATTTAAACAAAATGTTATTTATGTTAGTTTATCCATAATCATTAAAAAATACTTTGTTGTTTACTGGTTTCAAAATTATCAAGTAAAACCCAAGATTTGTCAGCAACCCCTATAGTCCCCACCCATCTTCTCTTCTCTACTCAAATTCTTAATCCTTTTTGATAACAAACTGTGCATGTTGGCCTTTAGAAAAATACTCTTCACATCACGCATGTGATGCTAGTGTAGTGATTGTCCTGACGAAGAAACGGATTACGTTTCAAAACCGGTAGACAAGAAAGTAATTTTTAGTTGTTATGTGCTAACATAAATAAAATTTTGTTAAAAATAAATTTGATTATATTTTTCAGTAATATAATGAAATTCATTTTGGTATAATATATTCATAGATATCGTTTAAATTCACGCTGATAATGACTACAGACTACGTCTACAGTGACGATAATCGCAAATTGCTTAGGTCCACTTGGCCTGTTTGGGAATTCAGATAATCAAGTCAAGATGAAGATAATCGGGTACAGTCCTGCCCATCAAACTGTTAGCAAAAATTAACTTGAGATAATCGGAATGGTTCAGCGTTCTCTAACACAAGCACCAATTTTGAAAGCCTTTAAAAGTATCGTTTCTCGAGGATCGCCGATTTTAGAAAACGTTACACACTTTCCTACGAAGCAGGCCTCCTTAAGTAGGAAACAACCGAACTTTCGGCAATCAACATCTCGTCCTGAAGCAAACGAGAACTCCGATAGTTTACGTGATTTTACAAACGGAGATTGCTTGACGATCTTTTAAAAATGCGAGCGGAAATTTTTTTATCGCGAGAAAATACTTTTTCATTCGTTTCACTGAACTTTACTGTCCGTTTACGCACTTACTCGAGACTGTGAGACAGGAATTAAGTTTCGTGCGGAGACAAAACTGTAACAATAGTAGAAGGGTGTCTGCAAAATGGTTAGATTATATGTAAACTGCTAAAAAAATTGCGTGTTTTTAAGAGATTTCTTTTAACGTGGTGCCTTAATTTTTGTTTGTTACTCTGTATAAACCGAACTGTACGAATGTGTCTTAATGGCACTTCGTCAGAAAGTGTGCTCCAAGCATCTCAAGTATGCCCCGTCGTAAGATATGAGATAATATCATGGGAAAGGCTAAAAGCTTTGATTACACGGATTCAAGGGTGGCTTAATAATCCTTTGTAGGAGTTTCCCTGTGAACAATAAGCGATCAAATGTTCAGCTCCGTGGGATTTAAAGAAAATTGCTAATTTTATGTGGTACCCAAAAATAGAGATAAAGAACTTTTCACATTGTAATAAGACTTCAAACAGCATTTACGTAAGAAGACGATTTGAAAAAAAAAACAGTATGAGGATTAGGAATATTTTCAAAATAAGGAAAGACAAAATTGCGACGAGAAATTTTAGATAAACAATTATTTTATTTACCTACATCGTTCAAAAATTTGAATACTATAATATATTTTGACGGTTAAGGAAAACAAATTTTAGTATGAAGTTATACTTTTGAAACATTCTCTGACATCAATTTGAAAGAAATAAAGAAACGATCATTAATTAAATCAGTTATTTAATATATTTTTCAACAGTTTTTATAAGTATATTTTTTAAATATATTTCTATTATCGAAAAAAAAATTTAGTTGTCGCAAAAGTTTTGTTGTTTTTTTAATATTATTTAACAAAAATTGTCAATTTTCTTACTTTATCTACCACATAATTTCCTTCAAGTTTGTGTTTACTGGGGTATTATGCCGTGTTTACGACGCTTCGGATCCCATTGCAGGGTCCATCATCATTAATGATGATGGACCCTGCAATGGGATCCGAAACGTCGGCCCGAAAGATCGTAACAACATGGCATAATACCCCAGTAAACACAAACTTGAAGATTCTGGGTGGCCGTGAAAATCTAAGAACATTTTCACATAATTTCCATCGGTTATTATAACTGTGTAGCTTATTTCACGTCTTCGAACTTATTTATTCAATTAAATTAAAATTTCTCCGACTTTGATCAACAAAATGATTCAAGGGACGTTTTTACTACGATATTGTATACATTTTTTGCCATTAAAAAAAATTAAAATGACCTGAATAAGTGATAATCACAAGAAGCAAGATCTACAGAATACGATGGATGCCTGATAATATCCCGATTTAGTGCTTGATCTTATAGTTTTGGTTGCAACAACCATGGTATATGCAGCCTATACAAAATTCGTAAACTAAACAAGGACGAAAATATATTTAAAGGGACATGCCTTAGACATTTAAAGGTCTCTCTATGTTCGTTGACTAGACCAAAACTGAATATAAAATGAAAAGAAAGATTTTTTCGACTGCTCGGAGATTTTTTTATTAAATCTCATTAATAACGTCAAAATTTTTGCATCAACCTCCTTTCTTAGATTTTGTGTTTGATAAGACATTTATTTACACTAAGCCTCAATTTTTTGTATTTATAAATATTTATGTATTTTTCTATGCTCCTGTTTCCCAATCACAAACAAGTGTAATCTGTATCATTATATTTTCCAAATTTCTTCATATATATTAAACAGGAAAATTTTCAAATCATTTTTGTCTCCGCATTGTACTTATGTATCCGTTAGCGTTATCAGCGACCTGTTTTTTTTTTCTTTTTTTATTTTTTTTTTATTTATTAGAGATAATAGGTACATGATACTCAGATATTAAACATTATATTGAAGACTATGCCCATTATCCCAATTACAAGTGTCTTCGGCATGCTCTAGTAACATGTATTTTTGCAATTAATTATATTTTACATGTACATTTATGTATATTATATATTTTGTGTTTGAGTGTAGTGCGATTAGTATTTAATGAATGATTGATTTAATGGATCTATAGGTTCATGTCATCGTTTAGAAAATGGATGTTATGTATGAGTGAGTTTTTGAACGAACATAAGGTGTCTGGAAGAATATCAGCATCAATGTTAGGGTCAGCACAATATAAATTATATGTGCGACACAACCTTGTAATGGGAGAAAAGTAACCGACATTATTAGTGTGCTGACTTATTCTGAAGAACTCCGGGTTTCTTATACGGTGTTTAACATGCAAACTGTTGATAATAAAATTAAATCAAATGATGTAATTGATCACAAAATGGAAATTAGTTTCGACTTTGCAGCAAATGACATCTAATGACCGGCATGGAGATGCGGCGTGACTCTTCCGTCTTAACTTCGGTCAAACTTCTGTTTCCTGTTTCCCGCCGGAAGTGGTCCCCCAAGATGGCGGCCGTCATCAGAGACGAGCTTCCAGTGTTGCGATAACACTCGATACGACGTTCGGGACTTGTAGTTTATAATTAAGGCTACACAACTTTCACAAATAGACTGACAACTTCAAGTTTTGAGTGCCTCCGAGTGTTTCATCAACTGATTCATAGAGTGGTTACAGAATAATATTATACGTGGGTATATGTGCAAGTTGTTACCGCCATTTCATGTATCGCTTAGCAATGTAGTTCGCGTGCTTCGAACTCTATATATTTTAAGTGAAGCGTTATATAGCAGTCGAAATAAATATTTTAGTAAATTGCAAGCCGAACATCCTGCACTTGACTGAAATAAATTCATATCATGAAATACTATTTTATTAGCGGTGTGTCTTATAATGTGTCAAATACAAATGATTATATTAATGTATTTATGTCTAGAATTCTCAGGTCGGATATGGAGTTCAATCTCTTAATTAGTAAAATATCAAAATTACGTAACAATATGAGCAATAAGATTACGTATCCCTCGTAACATGTCGATCACAACAATAAGATCGAACTCTCTAGCATCTTTTTTCATTAAACTATATATTAATTAAGCCCAATAGGGCGTTAATTAATAAATAAAAAAATTTAAAAAATCTTCTAGGACACTACCAGATTCTCGTATTACCTATTCGGGAAACATCTGAAAACGACGAGAACATTATATTTAATACTAGATTAATCTTAGAGATTCGTAAATTAGCGATTTGCGTATATAAGCGGGATATACAGCTGCGTGCGACAAGTTTGTTTTGACATTTCTATCCACATGATATTAGCCGCGGAACGATGGCCGGTGTGGCCAGTCATGGAATTTTGAAACGACAAATATTAAGTGAAATAATCAAGAAAAGTACCTAGTTGGCGAAGTAAGAGTAAGAGTAAGAGTTCATAGTTGAGTGATAAATTACGAAATAATGTGAACTCAAGAACAATGTATTAATTTAATTCGTGTTAAGTGAATTTGTCCATTTAAAAATTAATTAGTAAATCGCTAATAACTTTCCTGTGTTTTCATTTGTCACCCAAAGCCACGACCCATGACAATATAATTAAACTCACGTAGACACGTAACAAAGTTATTCACCTAATAACATGATCACCAGAATATCTACAATCGTAAAGCAATTTTTTTTAATTAAATTTATTTGGTAAATGTAAAAAACTTAAAAGTGACTGTATTCAATATAATATAATTAATACACATTTATATTACACGCTTACCCACTTTTAAATGAGAACTTATTCTCGTGTTTAAAATCCATCAATAATATGAGTTCAGAGGTTAATTTTTACATTGCATTTACGTTACATTTTCATCGATAAATCCCACCGCCAATACTAAAATATAAGTGAAATATTGTTGACGCGTATTGAGACTGTTATTGACATAATCGGGGCTATTCAAACCATTTTGTGTTTTTTAATTTTTTTTTTTACTATTTTTTATTATTAATAATAATATGTTTTATTATATTTATTGTATTTACACTACTCAATATTTTTTGTGTACGAATACATAATTTTTAAGATATATTTTATTGGTTTATTGAATTATTAAATATAAAAAACCCTGTAACAAAAAATAATGCTACAGCCCTGTCTGTATCTGTTTTAGATTTAAATCAATATGCCTACATCGGAATCATTATAATTCTTCAATAAAACAATACAATACAAATCTGCCATTGGCAAAATAAGTATGTGTTCTGTTATTCCACCACACTTTTCCTATGCATTAATTTGTTTTTATAAATCTATTGTTAATTGTTTACTATATCGGTCAATACACATAGAATACTTATTACAGTAGAAACTCAGCGAATATAATTCGTTCCGTAAACGTACTCCTTTTTCAAAACACTCGTAAGTCGAAGCTAATTTCCTCAAAGTAAATAAAGGAAACTATTTTTTATTCAAGATTCTCAGTGGAGCTATTGATTCTCTTTCTTTATGGCATAAATTCGCATGTTAAACCCCGTATAAGAAACCTGGAGTTCTTTAGAATAAGCCAGCATTCTAATAATGTGGGTTATTTTTCTCCCATCAAATTGCTCCCAAGAAAGTTGCAAAGAAAGTATCATTCTTAGGAAGAATAAGACCAAAATTAATAAAGAAACAGCGATAACAATATATAAATCAATAATTGTTCCTCACTTTCAATACTGCCCCACTATTTTGTACCTATGTAATGAAGGAGTTATAAAAAAATTACGAATTCAACAGAATAGAGCAATGAGGATAATTCTACAGAGAAATAGATATTCCAAAATTAAAAAGATGCTCTAAGATTTAAATTGGATTAATATAAAGCAAGGATTAAAATTAAATACAATTATATTCATTCACAAAATATTATGCCAAAATATTTTAAAAATAAGTTCAAATATAACTCAGAGATACATAGACATAATACAAGAAATGCACACAAAATAAGTATTCCAAATAGAAAAAAGACAAACACACAAAACTGTATTTATTATATTATTTATTGAATTGGCGTTAACTTTGTGGAATGACATTATAATTATATATAAATAAATAGATTACTTGTCTAAGACCACTAATGAGTTTAAGATAATTACACAACTAGTTTCGACAACTACCGATGTTGTCATCAACGGGTGATGATTTAAACTGAGTTTAAACTGAATTTAAACAGTTTAAATCATCACCCGTTGATGACAACATCGGTAGTTGTCGAAACTAGTTGTGTAATCATCTTAAACTCATTAGTGGTCTTAGACAAGTAATCTATTTATTTATATATTTATTATAGTTATTATATATAATAGCCTGCCAGAAGGTGTGAGGAAGCTAAGCAGAATCAATATCTTCAAACAAGAAAGTAAACGACACATAACAATGGAAAATGTATGAAGAGAAATATTATTTAATAAGTTTATATATATATACATAATGTTTTTAATATTAGCTTATTATAAACAATGTATCATTAACTAAATAAAGATATATAAATAAAAATAAATCACAAGAATGTATCGTACATACAATACATATTGTGCTGACCCTAATGTTAATGCTAATATTCTTGCGGATACCCTATCATCATTCAAAAAATCATTCCACCACAACATCCTACAGTATCCTCAACCAATAGAACACATTAACTAAATTATTAAGTTACATATTTTTACAGCAGGTCGAAGACATTTGTGATTGGGATAATGTGCTGAGTTTTAAATGATAATGTATTGTTTTGTATGTATTTTGTTCCCAATATTCTATTAGTGTCTCATAAATAAATAAAAAAGATCCAAAAATATTCATGTCAAAATAATTAGCACAAAATTTTTCTATTTTTTACATATTTAAATGTATAATTAAAGACGTAATTGAATTTATTAATTTTCCATACCGGAATTGCAGATATTGCTGACGGCTCAATAAAATTATTTTCTTTTCGCGGAACTTTAACTTAACTTTTACCTATGCAGAGTCATTATTTCTCCGGTGGTCAGCTCCCGGCCCTGTTCTTCCACCAGCTCTTGAATATCGTCCTCCACTCAACGCATAAATTTTTAATTCACTCAACGAACAAAACATGAGTGACCCAAGCCTTGCTGTTGGGCCTCCGCATAACATTTAACTGGCTAATCTTGAATTTCTCGAAGGCTTGGGATTCTTGAAATGATACACGAGCAAGGGCTTAACTTTCAAATTACTGCTTGCGTTGTTTTAGTGATGATCAAATGGTTATTTTAACCGGTTATTAGGGATTTGTATCTGATTGTACCAACGATTGGTTACTAAGATATAAGTGCTGTATAGTGCCTATGGATGACTGTCAAATCACGAAAAATTAGTCGCCAATCTCTATCTACAAATCTCAAGAAATGGTTAGTGTGTCACCGGTTACTTGAAACGGTCTTTCGAGCAAGTATATAAATTAAATTCTCGTATTTGGCAGTCTGTGCATAAAAAGAAAGACACTTAATAATGATTAAGTTTTGTCCGTAAGTCGTCAAAGGCTTTTAAAAAATTGGTCGTATCTCGGAATACACGTAAGTCGGGGTTACACTATACTTGTTCGAGCAAAAAATCTGTTATTCTCTGGTCGGGAATTTTATAAAAGGAAATATGTACATACGAGCGCGGAGCTCTCTGTGTATGACGGTTGATACGAGATAGGTTGTTTTTGGGGACATCTCGAACCGAGCGGTTGAATTTGGTCGCGGCGGATAAAAACTATAAAAAATAATTAGACATTTGGTGTGTTAAAGTGGTGCTTTAAGCGGATTTGGTAGCTACACGGAAGAGAGCGGAGATCGGACGGACAAAACAACGCCAAAGTCGCCTCAAACTGGTAAGTGGCATCTTTCATATCTAGAGAGCTTCTAGTTCGATTTTTCCCTGTAGAAAACCCGAACCAGAGTTAAAGTTAATAAGAAAATTGCTCTAAGAGTACTTAATAAATGACTAGAAGTGTTAACACTTCATTTGTATATTTCATTTGAGTAATTTACATTTAAACAATATTGTAATTTTAATTTAACGGAATTTGAATCCAGCATAAATTACATTAGTCACGAGGGATCTCTCGGTATTTAGGCCTTATTTTATTATTCTCTAAAGAATCATCCGTCCCAAGTACCCGAGCACAACGAGCGGAAATGTTGGGAACTGGAGGGACCGCTCAACCCTCCACTCTCACCCTACCAGAAATAATATCATAAGACGGAAATGTCCTCATTAAGGCGACCATTTACATACTTCCGGTATAAACGTCATGTAAGAGTTTGTGAGGCACATTTGAAACATATTTTCTTTCGATGCTGTTTTTAATATTTTGTCATTTATTTATCTTTTTACTGAGTTTGTAGATGTATTCTATGAAATCTTGACTACTTTCTGACTTACTTGACGACGATCTGTTTTAAAACAGTGGTAGTTTTTACAGTTTTTTTTAGTATTTTACTCGTAGAATTAATTAGTTTTTCATTTTTCACAACATAAAGTGTGTTACTCAATTAATTTTGTATTTTTTATATTAAAATGTGTACCGCCCTTTTGTTTGTTGTTTTGATTACTTTTTTAATACTGCTTAAATTGTAAGGATGTCAATTTTTTTACAATTTTTATGTACTGTATGCACATACATAAATAAATATGATACATTCTCAATTCTTTACAATTTGACAGCCTTTATAGTCCAGTGTCATGTCACTGGATTCTCATTCCGTGGACGGGCTCGATTCTCTTTGAGGTCAAAATATATCTGTGTGATTTATCACAGGTCAGAATTTTCGATGCGACCACAATTTTAATTGAATCTCATGACGTTAGCTTTTAAAAAAATAAGACAACCGGCTGTTGATTTCGTTTCATTTAAGAAAGACAATCGAATTAGTATGTGTACGCCGCGTGTACGACGCACATTATTTCGTTGTGTAGGTGTTTGCGGGTATAAACGACAACACTACGAAATAATGTGCCTCGTACGCATGACTTTCACATGCTTATTCGATTGTCTTCCTTTTATATGAAAAGAGTTTTATCGGTGTACTGATAACCCTCTCTACATGAACGCATCATTTCTACTTTTAAAACCTTGACACATTTGAAAGATGTTCCAACGCATCTAGCTACGTTTTGACTTGCGTTATCTAACACAATAATCCCGTTGTCTGTCCATCTCTCTGTTCACCTGTCTGTCTGTTTTTTGTCTATCTGTTCATCCATAACTCTGTAATTTCATTCGAGTTCACGGCTAAAAAAACAAATGAAACTACTGAAGATGGGGCTTGAACTCCGGTCCAGCAAATCCGAACCGACCGCTTAACGCATGTTGCTACCGCTACCACCAAGACGCGAACCAATGTTCCGTTATTTTTGACGGGTTACAACTAGTACGGATATAATTATGTTTACAAGTGCGGCAAAGACCGCGGTGAGTGGAGGACCCACCAGGAGTTGTAGAGTCAAAAGTGATGGTGATGATGATGTATACAGGTACTAAGATTAGGCAAATAAATAGACAAAATCAATTAAAAAATAATAATAAATTCGTTATTATTTATTTAGCGAAACTACCGAAGCATAAGTGCGAAATGTATTTTTTCGCCAAGTATTTATCAGGGGTTGTTTTTAAATGTTGTAAAAAAATATCACTGGTGAACCATGTCAAAATTTCCCCCAGGGGCGGAGTTACCCGGATTCCTGTGAAGTGGAAAACAAGGCTCGCCAATTATCTAATTATTTCTCCAGTGACGTAGCCATTGTTAAGGCGAGAGAGCGCTAGGGTGAAAGGCGGAAGATTGTATCCGGATTTTATATCGCAGTTTATTTTATTTTACAACCTGATTTTATCCCTAGTCCATTTACGCTCGAAGAATTATTATAAAATTAAACAGTGAGGTAAATTGTTAAGAGTTACATCATTTTAAATTAGAAATTTGTATTTTTACTTATCGTTATCTTCTTTTGGCACATTGAGAGTAATTTTTTTATTGTAATGGAAGTTGCGCACACGCAGCATGCGCATTGTAGCGGAAACGCATGTAGCGGAAATGCGAGACTGTAAAAATTTATTCACTTGAAAATAGTGTCCCAGTCAATGATATAATGAATGTAGATACGTTACAAGCGTAAAATCTTGGCAACTCATAAGTAAGGTAATTGCCTTACTTGCATTCGTTATCGAACGGACCGAAACAAAACACCGACTACGAAAACTACACCAAAAAAAAGTCCCAGGGAAAAGGTACAGAGTATCGTATATTATTGTAGGAATGAGTATGTTATTTTAGTCACCGTGACTTCAAATTACATGATTTTTACGTGATTACTTGATTATGTGATTTGTTGTCTCTTTCAATGCAATATTTGCTACGTATGAAAGCCGGCTAGTATGGGAATAATGTGTCTATATTATCATACATCAATGGTCCCAGTAATATAAATAATGTATTGTATTTTTGACCTGTCATTTCATGCTTGTAACGTATCTACAGTTTATTATATCATTGTTGTTGACCATCTTGAATCGAGTGCTAATCATAAATATGCTCAATTCAAAAGCTAACGAATGATTGGTTATTCAATTAAAAATATGAACTCTTTATTGAATTATGATTTTAGGTGTGTATTAAGATTTCTTGTTACTGTCGATATTTTCGCAAAAACAACGTAATTGTCAGACACTTATTTTCAAAAAAAAATACATTCATTAATTTGACATTCAATGCTTCAGGGCTGTCAAAGTTAAACTGTTTCGAAATTATTGGATACAGAATACTTTTAGGCCGAAAATAGATAAAACATGAAAGTGGGTAGGCGCTTGAATTTTTTGTTTTAATGTATACGTTTTTTGATTCGTCGCATTATACGTGTGCGATGGTATGACTGCGGCAATAAATGTCTTTGAATCGTCATGAGACATCGATTCAGACGCACGTATCTCTAATTTTAGCTATCACAAAGCAATAGTTAGTTTTGAAGCCAAAAAAGTATAACTTCTACCACGCGTTCATGAGTAGGTACACTCCTCTATTTTTTTATTGTTAATTTTGATAAATACCTGCATCGATTAATAATTATCTATTAATAATTATCGATTAATAATAATCTCACTATTCCGCTTTGTGCGGCACCCTTCAAAATCAGAACTGACACATTATGAAGATTATTGTCAGTCTTACACAATTCAAAATTAATTTTATTTATAAAGTGTAAATATCTGATTGCAAATATTTTGTCGTGTGAACAGTTTAGCTCGCACCCAAAAAAATTCCTACTAAAAGTCTCATAAAAGTATGTGATGAAAAATGACCAAACAAATACGGCATATCCATTGAATGTCAGACTTCTAAGAAAGTCGCTGTCGAAAAATCACAACATTCAGATGATCAAAAATTTAACTACCTTTTTTCTTGAAAAATTGAATAAAATCATTGTACGGACGTTATCATAGTAGCAGCACAAATATTAAAAATAAATGAATAAACAAGAATAAAATTGATGCTAGAAAGATTACAGATAATGACATTCAGACAAATAATTGAATATAATGTTTTTCTTTTTATATATAAAATTATTAATGGACACAACACTTCTGAATTCGTAAGAAAAATAATAAAAAAACAACATGAACATAACCACCACATGATAAATAACCGTGCATACCGACAAAATTGTCAAAATGCGTAGTCATCGATGTCGAGTCGACGTGCAAAATTTCAGTACGATTGGATGACGGGAAGTGTGTAAATTTTCACTTCCGAGACATTTCCACCTTTAATTATTTACACACGTACGGTGGCGAAACTAATATAAAGAATTTAAAAAACATGAAAAAAGACATACAAAGAAAACACATTCGCAAATTCATTATGCATAGGTGAATGAAATGGTATGGTTAACTACCGAGGGACATTAAGGATAAAACAAATATAAAAACTTTTAAGAGGAATCTAAAGAAATGTGTGATACTATATTTGAATGAAATTTACATATCATACGTATATAATAACAAAAACGAAATATAAAGTCTTTATATCACCTACTTTAAGATTAAAAAAGATCAAATAAAATAATAAAGCGTTTTCTAAAAACGAAATTTTTAATTGTTAGAAATAAATTTAATTAAATTTCATTTCTTTCTTTCTAGTGAAGTATACATAGAACACACATACAAACACGATGTTTACACTAATTGTACATGAAACATTATTTTTAAATAAAACTAATACATTTTTAAAAAAACCGAGCGAGAAAAATGTAGGATTTAATCGCAGGAAGGTGACCCACAAAGTTGTAACCTGGAAAAATCTCGCTTACAAACGAAAAGAACATAAAATTAATTTTATTATCGATCTGATTTCACAATTATTAATTAAGTACCAGTAGATAATTAACCTACTTTTTCAAACATAATCGTTTTTGCAAGTTAACTACGAGAAATTGCTTTTGAACGAAAAGTATAAGCTTTCCTTATTTTATTTTTGTTTATTGTACAGTAATGGACTCAGATATATTATTTGATGGCCTCACTCGATCAAAAATGCTTGAACCATTAAACAATACATCAATCATAACGTAAGCCGCCGATAAAGCATGATAACCTGTGCGTTTTGTTTTGATGTTAACCAAAGTTGAAAGAGTTAACTATCGATTTAACCATTAATAAATAAACATACCGATCAATTATTTTCTATCTTAACCTCGAAAGTGCTACGGGAAAAAAATAATTGTCTATGCGGTGCTGGGACAAATTTATGGTTCAGACGTTTGTGATAAATATTTATTTTAAAAAATAAAACATTTATTCTTTACAAATTTATTTTTGAATCACCTTTAAATAATATGAATAATAAAAATGAACTTAAATAAAACCTATCAAAATTATTAAATTATTTATTGGAAAAATATCAATTTTTATAAAAATTTGATATTATGTCTCATATATACAAATAATGTTAGCTATTTTTTTTACTTTCAGATGATTAGTTAAATCGGTATTTATTCTATAACTTTTATGAATACTCATAATTGATTTCCTCTACTATCAGGTGCTCGAATAATTTATTTTAAGTTTGTTTTTTTTAAACAAAATTATTTTAATAGAAAGAAGACTTTTTTGAAAGTTATTTCTTTTTAAAACATTATTTCTCTTAGTGAATATATATCTTACTTTTATATAATTTTTTTAAATGTCTAACCACATAATTTACGTTTAAAATAAATAAAAATTTTGAATTTTTAAAAATCCATCTACCGACTTTTAAGTACTCTAGAAAGTTTATATAACGTTTTCAAACGCAAACTTCACAGAATAAACTTGTGGGCTAACAAAAGATATTGTAATTTACATTTTAAAAAATCATCCGTGAACTTTTTTCTAGAGATAAACAAGGAATGCATATCACATCAATATTCTCACCACTTTTTTATTGAAACAATTCAATATGTTTCAAAGCCAATGGCTTCTTCGTCAGGATAACAAAAATAAACAAAATAATTTAATGATTTTGCTATATTTGAAGAAAAAGTCCATAAAGTACGATTCCCGCTCCACAACTATTTTATTTTAATTTATTTCATTCAATTCAGCACAAAAACAGGCTCTAAAAACAGTGCCCATAAATTGTATGTGTAATGGTTTAACAAAGTCGTTGACATCAAATACTTTTTCAAATCATCTATTACATTATAATCAAAATTCAGCTGGTACATGCGCCGTCTACGTGTGCAACTTCAAAACCGTTTATACTGCAATGAGACCAGAATGTACAATGGTACAAAATCACAAAAGGAAGCCGCTCTGAATTTTGTATTAATAATCACATTTTTATTTCAATAAATGTTGTTTTAGAATTTCGGTTAGCAGTGTTGGAAAATATGTCAACATTGCTTTGCGAATGAAGAGTATAAAATGTTCTAATAATACTACTGTATAGGAGAGAAGTATCCAATATTCGTATTGAAAAAAATTAAATGAATGATATGCATACGTAGTGATTCTAATGAGAATCGAATTTCGCAAAAAATATTTTTGACCTCAAGCTTTAAGTTTACGATTTTATATAGGATCATTAAGTGAGTGTTTAATCTTCTATTAGACAAATATAATAAATGAAAATAAGTTTGTCTGTCTCGGTATTATTAAAATTAATTACCTCTTGATTCCTTCTGTATAAACAAATCGACGGCTCCTACGTATAATATCGTAACCCACAAAGCGACGATTTTGAGTTTGTTGTGTATTTCATATGTTTTTAATTACATATTTAATTCCTAGAACGAAAAAAAATTTTTTTTTTATAATAATAAAACGTTATTTGTTGCAAAATATTTATTTTTCTTTCTTGGAATTAAAGATATAATTAAATACACATGTGTTTACACAAGAAACCCAAAATCGTCGACTTGTGGGTTACGATATTATACGTAGGAGCCGTCGAAATATTCGTGTAATTATTATTCGGATGGATTCTAGCATTTTACATATTTTTTATAGTTTGGCGCGCAGATCGGCGATGCATATTCAAACTTAGTGCGAATTAAAAAAATGTGTTATATTGTTGCTATTTGAGAACTGATTAAAACCTTAAGTTATTATTTTATTTTTTTTATTAGACACTAACAGGATAATAGGTACATGATACTCAGATAATAAACATTATAGTGAAGACTATGCCCATTATCCCAATTACAAGTGTCTTCGGCACGCTCTAGTAACACGTATTTTTGCAGTTAATTATATTTTACATGTACATTTATGTATATTATATATTTTGTGTTTGAGTGTAGTGAATTGGAGAATTAGAAGAATGCGAAAGAATCAAGACTAATATATTGTTAATGAAGCATAAAGTGTAAAATTATACAGAGAATAAACCCCGTATTTAGGCGAGGGAACTGGGCCACAGCGGAAGTACGTCACTTATGACGCAGTTAAAGCATTTATTTATTTATTTATTCTGTTTATTTGTTTATAAACCAATTAAAAAGATTCACTCATTATTAAAGTCTTTATTATTTATTAGTAGACGCTGTTTTTTTTAATTTTTTAAATTGTGTTCCAAACTGAGTTATTACAACTAAAAAATCATTTTGTAGCATAACGACTTATTTATTAAAAAAATATATTTTTTATAAGTAATGGGCATGATGACAGATTTTGAAATAGTCTTCTATAATGTAGGTACACATCTAATATTACCGAGAATAACATTATTTCAGTAATTAACTAAGTTTTACGCAATAATTGCACTTTTATCTACATATTTTTAATTTCGCGCAAAAACGCCTCCAGCTGTCATTTCATCCACGTGACGTCAAGCATTGGTAAACATTGCATTGTGTCTATGAGAACAGTTCAAAGACACGGTGATGGGAACAGAGACGTCATTCGCTCCAATTCGCTCTGGCCGGCGTTTCAGCTAAAATGGCGGATTTTTTGTACTTTTATTTTATTGAAAATCTTATTAATCTCAATGTGTACATTAAAACTGGATCATTTTTTTTCATTCTTTCACAACATTTTCTTCTCTAAAATCACTTATTCTTCAATTCTTTAATACTGTCATCATGACCATTATTTAGTTTGACCTTTTCATACTTGTTTCAGAATTAGCAAGCTTGTATTAATTTTTTAAACTAATCAAACGTAGTGGAACCAATACATGAACCAGAAATCCATTAGTTCCTGTTTAAATATTTTGGTGGTCTGAGGTATTTAGTGTATTATATGTAGGGCATAAATAAATGCGGCAATATCCAAAAAATAAAGAAATGTTTTGAGTGCAGTCATCGAGGATCACTTATTTAAAATGTACCGAAGTACCGAAATCTTCTCCCATGCAAACTTGTAAAATCTCGAATTCAGTACATTATAAATTAGTAATCCTCTTAACTGCGTTAATTTTTTTTTTAATATTTGCTACCTTTGCTTTTATGCCACACATATGAGATCATTATTATCTGTTTACGTTACTATGAGTTTTATGACTGACTTATGAATTTTTAAATTGCGTCTAGATTGAGCGTTAAATCTATCGCAGATTGAATAATTGAATAATTACTTTCCTTTCCTATTTCACCCCATATCCTTAAAAGCAATAATAATTGATTTCGACTCGAGGAAGCGGGGCGCACCCAATACAATTCAAAATAACACATTATCATTTGTACTCATTTATTATTCACCGCTCACTTGAATAATGCGTCCGAATACACTATAATCATCCGTTTTGGGAACAAAACGAGAGATCTTTAACCTTTTTAAACAAATAATAAAATAAATTCCCGTTAGTGAGCGAATGACGTCAGCTCCCTGTCGGGGCGGCCGGCCGCTCGCCCAGCCGGCCGCCATGTTTGTTTTGTTTCTCTCGCATTTAGGCGGGAACAATCCTACTTTTCCCACCTTTTCCCGTTTTTTCTCGTGAAATATTTGCGGCGACCATGAAAACAAGAGTAATGTCGGGTCTGCTCACAATTAATTGAAGTTTAACGTCCATCAGACGTGTTGATGTACGGGATTCCGATGATCGCAATGCGAACCGGCGAAATGCCTAATCCTTTGTTACATCGCCCGAACTTTTTTGGTTTTCGGAGAAACGATTATTTGTCAGAAGTAAATCTTAAAGGAAACTTAGCTTGACTCGTTAAATAACATTGCGAAAAAGCTATCTTCGTTTTATCACTCATACAGTGTCCGTCAAAAATTAATGGATACTTAGGTATAAAGTAAAAACTAATTTTTGCTCCAATTTTTAAACTTATATAAGCGTATGCTATGTACAATTATTCAGATTTTCTAAAACTTTGTATAATGTATTATGTAACATTGTATAATGTATTAATATTTTATTTTAATGTATTATTGTAAATTGTAATTGTAACTGTACCTACTAATCACCTTGTCCTAAATGACTATCCATTAGGGTCATTCTGACCTGTCGATTGTCGTTAAATTAATAAATTTAAAAAAAAAAAAAATAGGTACATTTTTTCACGATATTATAATCAATTTATTTTTTCATTCAATCCGTAAATACAAATTATTTATGTATCCCGCTTATTATTATTTTAATATAGCTCTAGTATAAATGATATATTCAAGCTTTTATAAATCTAGGAAATTAAATATTTATCTTCGATACCGGTGAAAAATATAAAGCTTAATTAGTTATATAAAATAAATAATAATAATTTTTCATATTTGAAAACCCACAAGGTATTTATAATAAATATTAATGGATCGATATAAATTAATTATGTACATATATGAAGTACCATTTAATAACTATATAATTGTAACCTAAATAAGACATTTTTCAATTAAATAGCTCTCATTCAATTTAGTCAGTGATAGTAGATTTGTTAATTGTTTTCACTTTCTTTCACTATTTTCACGTATTTTCGTAAATCCAAAAATCTTTTCGCCGTATTAAAGGGGAGAAAAGTGGTTTCAAGATTGAAAATACATTTGGTGAAATGCTTTAGGAATCGAACTTTTTTGTTGTGTGTGCGTTTTTTTCACATTCACTCAACGGTTTTATAACTTCTGAATTTTATATATTTTTTTAAATTGATATACTTAGCAACAGCCCTTTCAAGACAGACTTCAACTACGCTACTACAAAACAAACACTACAGAAGGTTAGCAATATGTAGAAACTTAGATCATGAAATTCCGGTAAGATGACAAATACTTATTTCCTTTGGTCTAGTTAAAGAGTAAAGAGGCAGAGAAAACATTTGTACATACATAAAATACAATACTACAATAAAATACAATACTTAAAATAAAACATTCTATGGTAAATTACTGTAACTATTGATTCATTGAAAGTAATTTTTGTGTTCATTGTATATATGCCTTAAATATACGGATGCAAATAAGTATCATGGAAGAGTTAAATTACACAAATTTCAAACAGAAGTGATAATTTGATTAAAGAAATCTAAAAAAATTAGCTGACAGTAGGTATTACCCCGGTATAATAACCAAGCCAGATTATTAAATACACAGACTCATAAATATATTTTTACATAGATTCAATGTTAAGTAACTAACTAATTTACCATCACGCCGTTTCCCCGTGGGGGCAGGCAGAGAGGATAAAGCGCCACACTCTTCTGTCCTGACATACAACTCTCACCTCATCCACATTCATACATCTTAGCATTCAAGTTCGCCGGTTGTTGAGGCTTCTAACGGGACCATCTTCCAGTATCTGATTAATCTGGTCATGCCACGTCTTCCGCGGTCGCCCTCTTTTTCTGGCGCCATCAGTTTAAAATAAAGATTTACGAGAAGCTTTTAAATTTTATTCGGGCCAAATGCCTTATTTTTTCAGATTTTTATAACTCTTATTTTCCTTCGATTTGAAGATAACTAATTATCCGTTTAGTTTTAAAACTAATATTTTTTCTGACTTATAATTCATTTTCATATTGATATTATATATTCTTTGCGCTGAAAGGAAATTTAAATAAACACAAATCATGTTTTTTTTCTACTTTTATATAAATAATGTATTTTTATACATTTCCTTTTTTCGCGACTCTTTAATGTTTAGGCATACCTTCTAATTTATAGTTTTTTAATAAAAGGAAGCTTTATTCGCTGATCTCTTGAAAGTATTTTTATTAAAATTATAAAAATCACATTTAAATTCAAGAATTGAAACAGACAGCCTCCAATGCTATGTGAGTGGGATTCTAAAATTATAATGTTTACAATTTTTATCTTTAAAAATTAAACAAGCATTAAAATCTAATCAGCATTTCAATCCTACAGACAAGGGTGTCAAGACAGGATACAGGGTGCAGGGTGGCTACCTCCTTCTTAGAGGAATATAAACGCGTCAATGCCTCCTTTTATTGGTCCTGGTTGGGTGCAGAGACGGAGGCTGCGGTAATTGAGATCTATCTGAGATTGAGACAAAGTCAATGAAATCCTGGAGCTTGCTTGCTTGAATTGCAGCTCGGGCGATATTGCATTTCACTACTGAAGCATTATTTACATGCAAGTCCGTCTTAAAACCCATACTTGATGGTCAGATAAATTTTTGGCTGTGGTATTAAAAGAAGAAGACAAAATTTTGTTGTGGAAAATAAACTTAAATATGTCTGGACACGAAATAGTCGCTGTTTTTTATGAAAGCTTTGTATTATTACAAACATATAGCAAGTAAATAACTAATACGTCAATTAATTACACAAAAATTAAGTGATACTTCAACCAATCAATTACCTCCTTGTGTAATTTGTACCATGCGCACTATAGTCTTATTACATTGTGGTTGCTTGAAACAGTATTAATTCAACTAAACGTTGACTGAAACAAATATATATATATATATATATATATATGTATATATATATAATAATATCATGTATAAAACTTGTGGCACTTTGGACTTCTTTTTATGCTTTGTTCAATTAAATATAATTTAAATAAAAAACGAGATTGAATTTAATTTATTATAATGGTTAGCAGAAGAAATTACGTATTGTCCGAATCCCTTGTAATATGTCACTTTAATTCTATGAAAGGCTCTAGGTTGGATTATAAAGAACATTCGAAATTCGCCTAGAATAGCCTAGAAGCAACGGAAACCTTCTCCTAAACATCAGAAAGGAAAATAATCTTCTGGGACTTTCGAAAAACCAACTTGGTTGCGTTTAAATAGCGGGTCTAGGCCGCGGCGCGACAGTTTGTTTTGACATTTCTATCGGTGAGAAGTAAGCGTGGGACGATGGCTGGTGTGCCCAGTCGTGAGATTTCGGAGCGACATAATCGTGTGAGTTCTTACCGACAGTGAGCGATTGGTGCGACTGCTACGTTGTTTTTATTTGTCTCCTTAGGCTACGACCCGTGACAATATTTTAACATTTAAAAATACATTTTCATTTTTCATCGAAGATTATTACGATCCTTCTAGTTATAACTATGTGCGTAAATGTATGAGGGGATTATATATTATATTAAAATATAAATATGTAGATTATCAACTACCCCCTGAAATCTATCGTTTTTAGCACACCTTATATTAAGATTCAGGGGACTTACTGATTATCTAGAATAATTATTCTTTTGTTACCGAAAATATGTAAAAATACGTTATTTTGTGTAATAATCTTTATTAAAACGTAAAAAATTATTGATCCCTTAATAAAATAAGTTTCCTGTTTAGATCATAAATCAAACATAAAATCATCAAAATAAATCAATGTTTTAAAAAATCTTTTTTTGAAAATAACAGCTTAAACGCGTTTTAGCCCGCTATTTTCAATTATATTTCATTTCATAATTTCGTTGGAATGTATTGATTTTACTTCATTTTTAATTTAATTTTGATGACTTAATACAAGCTTTGACATTGAAAGACTTACGCGACTTTATTATGTACACATGAATAAATTTATTAAATTGTACATCTACATGACTCTAATAATTACTGATTTACCTCTTTTTTCTCTTCCAAACATAAAAATGCTTTCAATAATTTCTGTATTTTTTCAGTTTACTTTTTATATACCTACTATTGATTTTTATATACAACTAACAACAGTAGGGAGAAATTAGTTGAAACTAGACATATGTGAATTAATATCTAATTTCAAACTATTTTGTAAACTATATCTGTCTCAACACAGTTTCTTATAGTGATAAAGACATAATACAACCCAAATTGTTTACTTTATGTGATTAAGAAATAAATAAACAAATAAAACATAAATTTATTAAATAGTAAATAAAAAATCAATGAAAAGAGCGTTCAACTGAAAAATCATTATAGTTTTTTTTTTTCCTCAGCAAACCAAATCATGCCAAGCCATCAGCGTGATTACTCGTACCTGCTGTTCGACCTTGCACAGAACAGATTAATATCATATGGGTATATGAAGAAAGAAAAATTCTGTGGTGAGCATTTTTCAGATTTTGAAAAACATCTTAAGTCAACATATTAAGTACCACTCCTATCTTATTAAGTGAACCATATCAAACCTAGTTAGCAGTTGAAAAGTTAACCTCTTTATGCATACATAATTGATTTTTTATTATTTTTTATTTATTTATCATTATCTGTATTACATAAATTATATGAATATATACCTAACACAAAACACTTTTATAATAATGAGCCAAAGAAGTATAAAAATTTAACATATTTAAAAGAAAAATGAACGTAACATAAAATACTTTAAATAATAAAACTCTTTAATAATATACTTAAGAAGTAATAAAAAAGAAACCCATAAGAACCAAGTTTTTATTATACTCTCTTTCTCCTTTACTAGTGGAAACTGGTTTGGGGCTTAAACCTACGCGTTTTGCTTCGGTCGACGCTACGAAAGGGAGTAATAAAAAATTTACAAAAATACAAAATTATAATATAATCAGGTTTCGCGTCTAAAAGACGCGTTGAAATATTTTCATACAACTTAGTAAGTTGTATGAAAAAACGATTTAAAATTTGAAAAATCCAAAAATTTATTAATTTTTTTAACGAAAATTTGATAGATCTTCTTGATCGTCGCCACGAGTCTGCTTGCAAAGTTTCAGCTCGATTGGATTACGGGAAAAGGGTTAAAAATCGATCAAAAGCTTTTTCGTCAAATAAGCAGACAAGACGACAAGTAGACAAGCAGACAAACTACGAGTTAAAAGAAAGGGAGTAAAAATAAAACATGTTATAATTGGTGCTATGTAAAAAAAAAGTTGATTCGGTAATCCTTTCTCAGAAATTTTGTTTTGAAAACCTCCACGCAGATGTGTGGTGCCTAATAATATATACATTAGACGAAAAGTAATGTATTTCCATTCAAAGTGAATGGTGTACACCCCGTAAGCAGAAACACTTGGGACGGCCGCAATGGCTGTAATAAACGTGCTTCTTAACTGTGAACCAAGAAAAGATCCGCTTGTGCAAATGGACCATTACCACTCTATTCTTTGGGCGAATCTCCCAGGAATCTTCGTGATTCGTATTTTAAATCCGTATCAAGTGTTGATACCTTCTTTGATTTCTTACAGCCGCGATATGCTAATACAACCGCAACATTCTGAAACAATACTACTATACGAAATCGAATGACACAAATAAAATAAAACTGTGCGAAAATGGAAAGGAAGTCATCGCTGAAAGGTTTCTTTTTGAATACGCTCTTACTTTAATAAAACGATTTTAATTTAAATAGTTTTATCTACTTCGCCCTCGAAACCCTCAAAATGAGTCAAAATAAAAGTAAATCCCAACGTTAGTTTTTTTTTTCAATATAATATGCAAAACCAATGTAAACCAATCGTACATAAGTTTATTTATTTTTTTTTCGCCCTAGAAATGAGTCAAAATAAAAGTAAATCCAACGTTAGTTGAGTTTTTTTTATTATAATGTGCAAAGAAAATATAAGCCAATCGTATAAGTAAAGTTGAGTTTTTTTCGGCCTAGAAATGAGCAAAGACAATGTAAGCCAATCGTACATATAGTTAGTTGAGTTTTTTTCGCCCTAGAAATGAGCAAAGACTATGTAAGCCAATCGTACATATACTTAGTTGAGTTTTTATTTCGCCCTAGAAATAATCAAAGACAATACAAGCCAATCGTACAAAGATTTAGTTGAGGTTATCATTATAATAAGCAAAGACAATGTAAGCCAATCGTATAATTATGGTTATTATAATTTTAATAATATACAAGTGTGAAAATAAATCACTTGTTTTTGGATCTTCTTATTTAATTTAATTAAGAGGCGTTTTGATTTATGGGGTCATTATCAACCTGATTAAAGATTTTTTTATCAAATTGATAATAAAAACAAAATATTTTGATTATTTTTAAAAAAAAAGAAATTTTTTCACAAAATAATATAAAATCGCATACTCTGGAGACACGCATTTTTACTCCCTTTCTTTTAACTCGTAGCGTCTGCTTGCTTGACGAAAAAAGAAAATACTTTTGATCGATTTTTATTAATTAAATAATAAAAATTAAACTAATCTATATTGAAATGATGTACCTACGAAAATTAACGATCGATAAAACTTTGATCTCGTAAAATGAATCCATTCGTTCTCTGGGTAGCCATTTTTCTAGCAACACCTTTTCAAATTATCATACAAAAAAGAATATATTATAAGATCACAAATCCATTTCTTCTGCTCTACATAATTTCCCCTTTCTCAGCTATTTCTCACTTACCCTTTTTTCATCCCTATTTTTGAGGGTCGATTCCACTGTATCGACATTTTGTGTAAATTTGTGTAGAAATAATATATTTGTATATTGTATTATTCATACTACAGCACAGATAACCGGTTTCTGGTTAACCGATTTACCGGTAAATATATTTCTAAGTATGCACCTACTGGTAAATTTAATAAATTATTTTTCATATTATGATGTACCTATATATTTATTATGTAAAGATTATTTGCAGAATGCATAATGGTTGAGTGTTTTGCTGTATGGTTTGTTTATCCGGAATTTCGTGATTTTTTTCCTAAGTAATACAATGCGCGCACGTGCATTGGGGATCCAACAATTACAATTGTAAAAATCACTAGTCAAGCTAACGGTACTTTATTCATTATTATTCATCCCTAGGCGACTTTTTTCATTCAGACAAATATTTTTTACTTAAATCTGAAGTTTAATATTAAAAAATCCAGATATATTTTTACTATTTGTTTTTTTAATAGAGATGCTAACGCGTAATACGCGTCGCATCAATATTCCTACAATTTTCAAACTTTGCTGAACGCTTGTGCCATGAAAATAGGACTAACTTACTGGTGTCCTGGAATGGGGCTCAAACCACCAACCATCAGATCACCAGGCGAGCGTCATGACCACTATACCAACAAACGACTTGTTTGTGTAGTGGTCTATTATTGATTGATACTATATATGATGAAATAGAACAAGCTGATTATTAACATTGTGATATCCTTATGTGTGGTATGATTTTTAAATAATCTCTTAGTTCGTTTTGATTCTTTACAAAAATTCGAATTTATTATGATCATTAGTTTTTATTTATAGATTGATAAATAAATGGATGCGGTTTTTTTTTTCTTTTCATTTTCTTTTTTTTATAAATAAATGAATATTTCATTTTTAGGAACCGACATGTAGAAGTATCGTATTTTTGAAGCATTACAGCTAGTAAAATTAAAGAGATTTCTTTTGGTAAGAGGAGGTAATAGAAGCCGGAGTGAGAGATAGGTACTGTAAACTTCAGTGCTTGGGCCATGTGGATAAGATTACCGCGGAGTAACCACCGAGCTGTTGAAAAGCCGAACACCATTTCACAACAACAGAAACTCGGAAAGACCTAAGCGCGTATGGAACGACAATGATATAAAGATCCAAAACTGGAGGGAAACAGCGCAAAAGAAAGAGCACTGCAGGAAAACTCTTGAGGAGGCCCAGACTTACCTTAGAGCTGTAGAAATATTAGTAAATATTCGTAAAAATATTATTAATTGTAAATGCCAGAAGTACTTTAGAATGTTTTCATTAAATTGATATATAGGTACATTTGTCGCCATACCTGTCCATTTTGTTTACGTTAACGTTATCAAACCGCCGCTCCCGTAAACAATCTGGAATATATTAATTTGTAATTCAACATCAAATTTAAAAAAAACGCGTAAAAATGGCGGTTCGTTGTACATCAACCTAATATTATATAAAAATTACATTATTACTCATTTTCATTAAACAAATTCAAAGAATTTATCATTATTGTTGTTAAGCCAAAAATTATCTTGTATTACTAAGTAGGCTACATGTTTTATTTATTTAACAATCAGTTTTAAAATTTGTGAAAATAATTTTATGATAATACCGTACATTTCATAAAGAAACTAATGCTTAATTAGTTTTTTCCTCTCTCTTCCAGTCTCTCAAGTCCACCTCTTAAATCTTACATCCACCAAAATTAATTCTAATACATTTATTAACACATGCACCATTTAAACGAGCTATAAATAATGTATTTTACGATATGCCATATAAATTATTAATTGCCTTAAATTTGAAATATTTATTCGACATTGCGTGGTAATTATTAGTTCGTAATCTAAAATGTTTGTATGCATGTACTACTCGTATATTGTATTAGTATTTTTTTCCGCGTAGAATTCTCCTTTTTTGAAATTTACATTCGACGTAAAGCCTCCTTTTATCTCCTCAATCCCCTCCATATCTCCCCGATCCCGTCAGCATCCGTAAAACTTTATTTCAGGTCCTGAGATGCTTCCACGGTTCCCCACCGGTCATAATGCTTATTCTTCTAATGTATTTGTGACAAGTTTGTGACAAGTAGCAGTCGGATACTGATTTGTAAATTAATTAAAGAAGTTTAAACGGCTTTTTAAGGCACAGCGAAGGGGCACTCTTTATCCCTTTAGCATTAACAGCAGTTTTGAATTGTTATGGTGACTTATGTTTTACTTACTTCCTACTTTGTTCACATCTATATACGCATTCAATATTTGTTCTCTTAATCCGTTAAATGATCACATCCAATATAAGCACCACGTGTAAAACTTAGGTACTCTCTCGCGTCTCTGCTGTATAATAGTCATTAATTTAAAATTGCATTCAAAAAAATTTCACAATTTCTCTTAAGGATCCTGACAAATTTGTAATATCCCCACCTTCCAACTCACGAACGTTTTACCCTCTGCTGGCCCGTACTAATAGCATACATCATTATTTTTTGAAGCCTATGTAAAGCAAAGGCCACCTTTTTACCTTAATTAACTCCTACATTAAATTATTATCTGAGTACGGGTAAAACCAGATGCGGACTATGGAACCGGTGGGTAGCATAGGCGACATTTTCCCCCTATTCTGTTACCCCTTCTCCTCCTCCTGATATATTTCCAATGCAAATCTGTACCGTTCGACCGATCGGACTCAAAATTTGGAAACTTATTCTTTAGGACTTGGAGGGTAACATAGGCGACATTTCTTCCTTTTCTTTTACCCCTTCTCCTCGAATGATATATTTCGGATGCAATCTTTACCATTTGGCCGATCGGACTCAAAATTTTGAAATTTATTCTTTAGAACCCGGCGGTGACATTTTCTCCCCCCCCTCTTACCCTTTCCCATCCTCTTGATATATTTTCGATGCTAATTCATACCGTTTGAATCGAACGTTTGTTTCCCTTCACAAATTAATTTTCAACTTAATCCTTAATCAACGCCGGATACGAAGAGCTAGTAATATAATATATATTTATATTATATTTCTAATTTAATCAGTTGCAGACGATTTACATAAATTTTATCTCTGCAAGGGCTATAAAGGTGGAAAATATTCGAGAAAACTTTCTCAGTTTCACCATTTGAAATTGAATTATAACAGAATAGCCCCGGAAATTTTCCACATTTCCCGATCCCTTATCATCCGTTCCGGGAGCGAGTTGGGACAACAACATTAGGGGGTCGGACCGTTTATGAGCCGTCAACCAGGATTGGATTCAGTGCGCTATTATTATCGCCATAGAGGGTACTAACGCGGGAAACTATAGCGCGCGCTGAGGGTCGATCATAAAGCAGGAAGATAAACATGTGGGGCGCGGAATGACTGCAGAATGGCGGCCAAATAAGGGAGGGTGTTCCTACTTAGTCGCTTGTATTATTCCTTTCTATGTTTACGACCGAATAAGAAAAAATATCGCTTTTCAAAATTGGGGTGTCCAATTTCGCATGTTCAAAGAATTACTCGCGCTGAGGGAAGCAATTTAATTTGTTTAAAGCTAATGAGCAACTAGATGTGAAAAGATCTCAAATATATCTAATTTAATTATTTATTGAAGACTATGTATCTATCTATAAGGCTATCAGCAGAAATATATAAATAAGCCACAAATAAGTTAATCATATCCCTCTCCCGACTCCTATAGTATTTTAAACAATGGTTAGGTTAGGTAAGGTTAATCTAGGTTAGGTTAGGTAAGGTAATCTTAATTTTTTCAACACAATCCCGTGTGATGTTAGGACATGGAAGGATGATAATGACTACCATAAAGCTAAGATTTTTGTATATTCTAAGAAAGTTGTAAGTGATATAGGAGAAAGAGTCATTGGTGGTATGAAGGTAATCGTGTACACTCCACCGATGAAGAGTAGAAGCAATTTTTATTCTTGGCGGTTAAAGATTATGGACGAAAATTTCCTGACCCAAAAATATTCACTCTGACGTCATCTTAAATAATTAATATTCTTTTTAATCATATTTATTTTTTATATGTTTCGTGTAATTATTTCACTGATTTTATTGCAAAATTAAAATAAATTTCGTAAAAATTTGCTTAAAATATTTTTTACAGTTTAAATACCAACCTAAATATTTTAGTTAAGCCCTACACTTTCACAGCTATAAGCGACCCTTACATTAATGTCCTTTAAAAAAGTTTTAAAAAATACTTTTTAAATTTTTAGACATATGAAAACATATAAAAGGGTGCCCCATAGAAAAAAAAATTAAAAATTTCATACATTCTTGAAACACATACGTACATATGTAACTGATTATATAGGCACCCAAGTTATCAAGTTTTGAATTCATATAAATATTGTTCTGGAGTTAATTTCGCTCCGGAAAATATGTTTTTATTTACAATGTTTCGTTGTTAATAATTTATTATTATTAAACTAATAAATAAAACTTAAATTTCTTAGAGTTTATACAAACATGTGAAGTTTTTATTCTAAGTACGTAAATACATCTTGTTTCAAAATTTTTGTTAACATGTCCAAACTTATTATGTTTTCCAGCCATAAATCAAATATATTTCGAGAAGTATCTTTAGGTACCGTACAAACCTACAATATAGATAAAATAATTAACTTAATAAAAAGAAAATACAAATTTACACGAGTGTAACATTAGATGAATAAATACATTCAAAATTGACGAGACGAACCCATCTTTCTGCAAACTTGAATCTGTTTAATCCATTGATGAGGGGAACACACTCTTAACTAGACTCCAATCGTTAGGTTGGCTGATCCAATGAGATTACTATGCAAATAGAGCCTTGGTCCAGCAAGGGATGCGATGGATAAATTGCAGATCCTTTCAAATAGATAGTGAGGGAGGGTGGACTCTATGAATAAAGTACCCCTTCGCTCTACTCCTGGCTTCACAGCGTACGTTTTCATATTAACAAAATGTATTTTGTTTCTAGGGAATTTTGTTCAGCTTTTGATCTCCGCTCCATTGATATATGAAATTTTATTTCAGTACTTATCAACAATTTTATCTCCAATATTCTCGCTCTAACAAATAAACGAGTAGGTTTATTTTTTTTCCGAACTTACAGGCTATCTATCATTTGGTTAATTTATTTATTTATTATAAGATACACATTTTTAAATAAATTGAAAATTCATGACCCACCTCTCTTATATTGTCTGCATTGTGCTCATTGAAATCTGGGTTGATTTATATAGATAGAAAGAAAACTTTATTTTTATTAAATAATTGTACCGAAGAAATGAATTATGCAAAAGAATTTAAAAAAAAAAAAAAATTTCTATGTGTGTGTTCTCAGAACACACGTATAGATATTGTTAAAAATATTTACTACTATAGGTATACAAAGAATTAAAAAATTGAAAATTATAATTTTCAGGCGCATTCTTGTGTATATGTTAAATAATTCGGAAGAATATAATATACACATTAAAAAGAATATAGCTTAAAATCCCACTTTATAAATCATTATTAGATGTATATAAAATGTACATCAAATCATTAAATTATCATTACCAGCTGCGAAATCTATGTATACTATAACATTGGAAGGACCATTGATGTCTCTAGCATAGTCCATTCGAATATATGAAAGAAACTGATTAAGTTAAATAATTTAGTTGGTTTAGATGAAACTTTCAATAATTTTATAATGTATAAAATTACGGTAAAATTGGTAAACGTTGCATTCTGCAGAGTGGTCTGTTTCATAACCGCCGACTACCGATCGAAATGATGAAGTGTGATTAGTCAAAACTGACATTTGATAAAAATAGGATAAAAACCTTACAAAATCCGACCAGGCGACAATTGGAACTCAGAATGCCGGTGTCTTTATCTGTTAAAAATTGACTTTTTTTTTCGTATGAGTACAATATACGACGTATCCGTAGTTCTTCAAAGTTATAGTCTTTCGGAACAGACGTGTCAATCTGTTTCGAATTCGAATCAAAGATTGGTTAAAGGTGCATCATATACTCGATCGACAACAAGCGGAACTCTGTAATACTACCAGGGAAGTACGCGCGCTGTAAGTACAATTTTCAGCTGTGTTAATAGCTAGTAGTTGGAGTATATATTTCGAGTGTTTGGATCAAGCTTCATCGGCGGAGATTAGGGAGGAAAATATTTCTTTCTTAACTCCGACCCACGTGAGGTGGTGGCAATCCGTCCGTCATCGTACATGATCACTTAAGCCAACTCATGAGCCCTGGGCCACCAATAAGGACTTCCATATACTCTACCCATATAAATAACTTCGTCTCATTGAAACTTCTACAATTGATCTTATTAAACAAATGATAGATTTAAAGATATATGCAACGATTTCATATTACTTGCAGAATCCTACTTATCTTAATATTTCAATGCTGATGATAATTTAATTTTGAAAACGGTACGAACAATTCCAACGAATTACATTTTTTTATCAAAGCTACCAAATTTAGGTCGTTAGTAATCCTTATAGATGTTCTAGTGTAACATTGAAGTATAATATAAAAAATGTTTTATGACAATTAGGGAAAAACACGTCACACACGTTTTTTACATTGTTTCTCACTTCGCAACCATACTTTGTATGGTTGCGAAGTGAGAAACAATGTAAAAAATAAATTGAAATTTTTTATTATAATTTAACCAGTTAAACGAGACATAAAAACACCACAGAGATGTAGAGTACGTGGTTCTAAGATCAATTAGGTCCATCGTGAGATATACAGCGTACATAACCAAACATTGCGAATAACGAAATTAACGTTATCGAGTGAGTTCGTACTTAATTTTGTGCTATTTATCCCTACTGAGGCAATCTGTGGCCGCCTTTTTTAGAATTCTCAAAAAAATTCTCAAATATTATTTATTGACTGTCTGATGTACCGAAGGTTTTTTTTAATTGAATAACTACGATCAGCAATTATGTTACAATCAGTTTATTAATTAGAAATTCTGAAAGCTTCTTTTTTTTATTTTCAATCATTATTTTTTTTTAATCAGAAATAATACCAATAGGCCGGCGCCACACTGCGCGGAATATGCGCTCATCAAACACACCACGTGGATGATCGGTCAATCCATTTTCTTTGCCTATTTTATGAGACGGAAAAGACGCGGTGGAAGATCCGCGCCGGCCTTATGCACTTTTTTAGTTGTAGTTAAAAATATATTTTATTCTTAATTTTAATTAATTTCACACGTTTTTGCGTTTTTTGGTCAAAAATGTATTATTTTACGTGTTCAACAAAATGTTAGAGATGCACGAACTTGTCTACATTAAAAAAAATTACGACAAACATCGACTATGTCTAATTGCAAAAAAATAACCGGAGGTTTCTTGATACCCTATTTATCTATTAGAAAAAAAATTAATCCGTAAATCGTTCACGTGCCAGATAAATCGTGCCATCCATGGCACGCGTGCCCTAGATTCGCTACCACTGAACTGGAAGATACTTCTTAAACATTCTTCTCAAATTTTCAGACTCCATGAAAATTGAAATATATACGTCGAAGCAGGGGCTCCGTGGAAATTTCCCCCTTATTGCAATACTTCTCACTCGACCCAATAATGTCATTTCTGCTTTTCCCCTTGGATATCTCACTCAGCAACCTGGCTTTTTGATCTAAAGCGGGCCCGGATACGGCTTTAAAAAAAAGTAACCCATAAAAACCAAGTTTTTATTATACTTCCTTTCTCATTTACTAGTTGAAACATTTTTTCGCTTAACCTACGCGTTGGGCTTCGGTCGGGCGACGCTACGAAAGGGAGTAATAAAAAATTTCCAAAAATCTAAAATTATACTACAATCAGGTTTCGCGTCTACCAGACGCCTTGAAATATTTTCATAACTTAATAAGTTGTATAAAAAACCATTCAAAATTTGAAAAATTCAAAAATTTATTAATTTTTTTTAACGAAAATTTGATAGATCTTCTTGATCGTCGCCACGAGTCTGCTTGCAAAGTTTCAGCTCGATTACATCACGGGAAAGGGGTTTAAAATGAATTCAAAGTTTTTTCGTCAGACAAGAAGACAAGCAGACGCCATGCCAAAGGTAGTAAAAATGACGGTTTCTTTTCGACGCTTGACTCGCATTTCTACCGATTAGTCTTCATTTTGATTGGCCAGCAAATACTAAAGAACGCAGGTTAGGGAAGGTTGAATGGGCCATTTCAAGACTTTGAGCGCTCAAATCTACTTAGATTTAATGCACAACACCTTATTTTAAATCAAGAAAGAAAAAGAAAATAAATTTGACATTTATTGCGCCAATGAATCTTTATTTTTTTTATATGTTATGTCCATCTTAATAAAAGGAACTTGCGATTCTTACAGTAATGTTTGTCATATTATAATATAAACAGCTTCAACCCGTCAACAATGACTGACTTTTTATTTTTAAATTTCAACTTTACATTAAGTAATTAATTATTAATAATTAGTCAAAACAAAAAAGTGCAGGTATTGGGAAATCAATCTCATTTTGAAAACGGAATTAAATTATTATAAACTAACTGTAACCCGTCAAAAACGACGTGCGTTACGTATGACGCTTGTTTAATATAAATAATAATTAAAATATATATAAATACTTTTTTATTCATAAAAAAAAGGTTTAAAAAAGAAACCTTACAGGCAAACAGTTAACGAAATTATTATTATTGGGATAATATCATAATTTTGTCACGTGGGATTTTTGTCGTGGTCATTTTGTATTTGCACCAAATTTCCGTGGATCTATTGTCGTTGGACCAAAAGTTTGCAGACCTTTTATTGTTGAACAAATTTTTGTGGACCTTTTGCCTTCGGACTAAATGTCCGTGGATGTTTTGTCGTGAACCTTTTTTCGTTGGAGCAAATGTCTTTTTGTGTAATAAACTTGTTTGTCAAATAAAGAAAAAAAATGTGGAGCTTTTGAATCGAACCCGGAACTCTCCGTGTGAGAAGCCAGTGTCTTGCTCACTGGGCTATTAGGGCCGCCATGTCGTGGACCTTTTGTGTGGAAGTTTTTATAAAAAAAGTAACGGACGTTTTTTGAAGTTACGGGGACTGACAGACAGACGGACAGACAACGAAATTATTATAATTGGGATGGGATTCTAAAACGTCACGGACGGACGAACGTACAGACCGACAACGAAATTATTATTATTGGATGATAAATAATTATGCCTATTATACACTCCAGAGAATTTAATCGCAAAATGGTGAGCTTACAGTGGCCATTTTAATTATTTTATACTTCATAGAAGCGTAATAAATATTTATAATAAAACAATGAAACATCGTTCTCTGTAATAACAAAAAAATTATGTAACATTTTTGTCATAATCGCCTGTATATAAATTGTTGAAATTATTTTATCTTTAAAACTTTAATAGCACAAGTAATATTCTTAGAACAACAACTATTGATATAAATTCAAATAAAATTTATGGGTTACATAAAATAACTATATGATCTCATTTAGAGCATAGAGCAAACTGATATAATTGATTATTTCACTGTGAACACGACATGTTTATATACAGAAAAGTTTCGCCTTGTCTAATTCTAAGTAAGACATAATTTGGTATGATAATATAATCCTATTTCACTGAGGAAAATATGTCATAGAAGCTCGTCGTTGCTATGAAAATCAAAAATAATACAAAAACAAATTAATATTTTGTTTCAATTTTTTAAAATACTTACATTACTTTAAATAAAACTGTTTTAAAAAAGTAAAAATATCATTTTGTACTGAATCAAGAGAATTTATTACATTCTTTGGAAATGTACAAAGCGAGTATGCACTCGCAGTGAATTCACATATGAGATATTTACTGACGTACCGAAAGGGGGTAATTCCATCCCTCCAGCGCCGGGTATGAAGTATAATAACACGGGATATAGATTATCTGCTCTCCACCTGATGCAGCGGGTCACAATTCTAAGAAAGCTTTTCCAATCATATGATACGTTCCTGCAATATGTACTTGCAAGAGTGCATCGCCTCTACGTTCTGCAGCAACTCACCTGGTATTATTCTTCTGTAACAATGGAACATATTACCCGATGATCCCACATGAAATGAAAAATTCAAAATACTATATATTGCATATATTAAGCGGGTGCAGGGTTGGCATCAGATCAGTTAGTGTTCAAGGCAAAGGGATATTGTTGCTTCTTGAATTTCAGACATAATTATTTTAATTTCTTGTAGTTTTATTGATTGTTGACTTTCATATTTGATTTGATAACTATTATTTCATTTGATGTAATTTTGTTATACTTTATGTTATTCACTTAATGTTTCATTTTTTTATATATCACTTTATTATTAATTGTTTTTGATAGAATTATACCTTGTATCTTTTTTTTTATTATCACCCATCAATCTATACATCTTTATATACATTGTTTTTTTAATGGTACGTTTTAATGGTATTAAATAAATAAATAAATATCAATAATCAGACTGGAGTGGATTGAAATATCTTGATGGTTTTCCTATCAATGATGCTACTGGCTTTCCTATAACTTTTCTATAATATCTCCGAAAACAATATATTTAAAAAAAAATGATATTTTTAAAGTTCACAGAGAAATGTAGCTTGAACCAACAATAAGAATTATAAAATATATCAAGTTATATATTCGACATTAACATTGGGGAGATTATTTATAATAATCCATCAATTGGTTGAAATGCATAAACAATGTTACCTCTTCGTGAGTATATTTATAATTTTAAACTTTACTACTCGAATTTCGAGAGTATTAGAATTTCTTACATCTACGTCTTGTGTATTTTTGAGTTTTGGGGTAGGAATCAATAAAATAACAGTAATGTTATTTTCAAAATAGGTTAGACAGTGACTGCGCCAATGGTGTACCTCCACACACGGTAATGGTTCGCACAATGTCAAGTGTAACATTGTGCGAAACATTAAGAAACGTTGCTTAATATGGTAAGTAGGTACTTTCAACACAAATTCGTTGTCTTCGGCACAAATCTTTGATACACTTGCTTCTAAAAGAGTTATAATTTTTAAATCCCTCTTAAATCTCTCGAAACAGGATAAGCGATAAGAATCATCGTCTCTCAAAAGGATCAGCTGGGTAGCGCCGTATAATACAAATCTACTCCCGATTGAAATTGTAAAACGTCCGATAATCAAAATAATATTATGTATAGACCAAAGGATTATTCATGATACTTTGTATTAAAAAAGTGTTTTAAATTTATAATAATACATATAATTTAAAAAAACATACAGTTGAAATTGAAAATTAACCACGACAAAAGCACATATTTCTACTACAATATCACTTTACATCTAGGAAAAAAATATTTTAACAGTCTACGAGATAACACCAGAAAGATTGTAGATGAAAAATTCCTACAAAAACCAATTAAAGGTTTCAAACCTCATATGAAAACTTAATAATTTCAGCATACTTTTCTTCTAAACACAAGCGCTCGCATCTGTAAAAGAAAAAATATTTTACATTATTCATTTTATTTCATTGCCGATAAATCGAGGTTTATTGTAAAAACAAAAGACTAATTGCTTGATCAATATACACGTAATACATATAGCAAGTCTCTCGGTCACTGCCTACCTCGCTAGATATATACGTATTCTGAGGCAGTCATTTTGTAACATACATAAAAATCTTATTATTTATAACTTATGTGTATTAAGAAATCCTTTATAATTAATATTTCAAACAAAATTAAGAAATGATTAGCTAAAACTACTGTGAATAACAAGTAATATTGCATTTAGTTTACGCGAAGAAATGGGCTGCAAAGAGTGGTGAAGAAAAATCGTTAAGAACATCAACCATTCGCAACGCGGAGGTCATTATCCTCAATAATGAGGAAACCGAGTGGAAAATCACGTTCCAGACATTCAAAGCATCTACTTAATGGAATTCATTTATTTGACAGTTGATTGGCTGGTAACCCTATTCCACGAAATTTGCTATGTGTACTGTAAACGAATACTGTGGATCAAATAAATAAATTATTCGTAACAGGTAATATACTGAGAACTGAAATTTAACTACTTATCGGAGTATCATTATTTTAACCCAATTCTTTTTCAATAAAAAAAATAAAGATTAAGATTACAATTATTTTTATCATCATTATCATCGTCTTCATCCCCTTGTCCTAGTGGGATCGGAGGCCCAAAGATTCGACAAGGTGCTTCCATATTCCCCTGTCTTGCGCTGCTTCTGCATGAGTCAACCAATCTAGACCCATTCTGTTTTCACACTCATTTTTTGTTGCTTTTCCCAGCTTAATCTGGGGTGACCCACTGGCCGTCTTCCTTCCGGGGTTGCCAACAGGATTCTTCTTCGTATTCGTTACTTTGGCATTCTTAGCACATGTCCAAGCCACCTGATTTGTGATTTTTTTATGTATAGGAGTAGGGGCTCCATGCCGAGTGTATGCTTTATGTCAACACTTCTCACTATGGTTATAAGTGTGACTCCCGCTACTCCCCTTAGAAAATTCATCTGAATCCTTGCTCTCACTCTCCGTCAGAATCCATTTTCCAAATCAGTCAGTTTCGTCTTGACAGTAAGCTCGAATTTTCTTATCACCGCACTACATAAAGAACATAGAATGCCGGCCGCAGCTCCAATTCTTCTATCTATTTCACTTTCCTGCCCCCCATCGCTAGAAAATTTCACCCCAAGGTATTTGAATTTTTCAACTTGTTTCAGCTGGGTGTCCTGTATGCTGATCGAGCACCGCTCTTGTTCTTCCTACAACCATAACCTCTATTTAAGTAGTAATAGTATAGTAGGAATTTATACATTCTTGAAGGTCCTTTGTGTGGAAGCCAACCTCGCTATATCATCCGCGAAGAGTAAAGAATCTATTTCCACCTCTTCAACTCTCACGGCCTATGCTGTTTCTCATTTCTGGCCTTATTCTGTCCATATAAAGGGTGAACATGATTGGCGAAAGGGGGCGACCTTGTCTCAATCCTATTCCAACATTGAACTCCTCCGATATCGCGCCGTGTATTCGTACGCAGCTTTTGCAATCCTCATACGAGTCTTGAATTGCATTGAGAAGGTCTCTCTCTATTATTGAATTACGTTGAGAATGTATCTCTCTATTCAATCATTCTTTTTTATATTTCGACGGTCCTTACTTAAACTAAGCCATTTATAAATGCAATTTTACAGAAGAACTGTTTGAATATTGAATTTTACATACAATATGAGCGTATTTGGCAGCTTTTACTTCTGTTTTTTTTTTCTCTGAAAAAGGGTGAAACCATTAGTTTTTATATAGTTGGAAAGAGTATTTTCTTTGTACCTATTCATACAAAAAAGTCAAAATTGCTTTTTTGGTAGATGTCCGAGTTTACATAGGGAACGTCGATTTATTGCGAAAAGTAAACATTTTTAAACCCATCAGCCCATTTTACGTAAAATTTTCTAGCAGGACAGGCATAGTAGGTAAAGAGTGTTTTTTTAGAGGTATAAAATTTTGAAATAAAAAAATAAAGTATAATAAAAATCGTGGTAATGGCCATGCTTATTATTGGAAAAAAAATTATTAATTCAATATGATTACGATACCACAATTTTCGAAATAAATTTGCACAATTTATTAAGCAATTTGTAAGCATTGTTCTGCCGTAAGTCTCTATTCACGGTGAAATAGCAAACTAATCTGATCAAATCACTTGTCAGCTGTCAAAATGGCTGTCACTAGAAGAAGTTAAAATACTTCGAGCTTAATTATTGAGGAAAACAATTTTCACTAAAAAATCGGTTAATATTTCACGTTGTCCTTAATAGTTTATCTTTTTCCAAATATTAGGTCCTTACATATGAAATTGAGGTTTAGTATGGGAGGAACATAAAGCCGATTTTTTTTACTATAATATATTTATTTAATCAAAGTATGTACCATTGCTATCTATGCACTTTTGCCATCTCATAGGTAGTTCATCGATCCCTTTACTAAAAAAACCATTCGGACGGGAATCAATAAAATCTTTGAAGGCGGTTTGGACTGCCCCATCGGAGTTGAATTTTTTCCTTTGCAAGAAGTTATCCAAATTTCGAAAAAAATAGTAATCTGTTGGGGCAAGGTCCGGAGAGTACGGTGGATGTCTTAGACATTCCAATTGAAGCTCCTTTAATTTGGTAACCGTCTGTTGTGCAGTGTGTGGTCTAGCGTTATCATGAAGCAGCAGTGGCCTAGAGCGATTAACCAGCCTCGGTTGTTTAGCAGCTAGCTTTTCCATCATGGTTTGCAGTTGCTGACAATAGACATCTGCCGTAATCGTCTGGCCAGATTTAAGAAAGCTGTAGTGAACGACACCAGCACTAGTCCACCAAACGCTCACAAGTAACTTTTTTGGAGTCAATTTTCGCTTGGGGCATGGTTTGGCTGGTTCGGCAGGGTTCAGCCATTGCGATGAGCGCTTCCGATTATCGTACAGGATCCACTTTTCATCACAGGTAATGATTCGATTTAAAATCCCTTCATTATTGTGCCGGTTGAGTAATGCAACGCAGCAGTCAACGCGCGTTTGTTGATTTGCTTCACTCAATTCGTGAGGTACCCACCTTTCAAGCTTTTTCACCTTACCAATTTGCTTCAAGTGGATTAAAACAGTTTTATCACTAACACCGCAGCCTGCAGCTAACTCGGATGTGGTTTGCGATGGATCCGCTTCCACAATAGCCTTCAATTCTTCATTATCAACTTTGGTCTCCGGCCGTCCACGGGGCTTGTTCTGCAGGTCGAAATTTCCAGAACGAAAACGTTGGAACCAAAAACGCACTGTGTTTTCTTTTGCGGCACCGTCGCCATACACATCATTAATCCTTCGAGCCGTTTCTGCAGCACTGGTGCCACGGTGGAACTCGTACTCGTAAATAACGCGATATTTCAAGTTTTTCATTTTGTAAACTGAGTGACGCAAAGAAAAAAACAATTGAGGAAAAAACAAATGAATTATAATTTTCAAAACACAAATACATGAGTAAATAGCTGTAAAAATTTGGATTTGGAATTCCTAACCAAAGAGAAGATATTTGAGATCAAATTTGACAGTACGGCAAAACGCCAATTTCATATGTAAGGACCTAATATCTTCGATATTCTTATATTTATTGTTTTCATTCATTATCAAAGTTAATTTAGGTTTTTTAGCCAAATTTTGTGGGAGATATTGTAGTGGATTGCAGATTCTTGTCTCAATATATTTAGTTAATATCATATTCTTTATCAGTTTCATCATATTCTTTTGAGTTTTATCATATTATTTATTTTAAGTTCATCTCCGGTTATTGTCAGATATCTTCTGCTCGTATTCCAAGTATTGCATTAATTATGCACTGTCATTAATTAACATTGTTAACTGTGGTTTTCAAAGCTTTGGTTGTTTGTACAAGAAATAACATTCTGGAAGATTCAAATTAATTATTTGTCATGTGACGAATAAATTACAGGCCTGGTATTGGTTGCGACATATTTAATCTGCAAAGTATAAAACCACAAGCAGTAAAGGATTTCTCAAAGACATTTATATAGTGAAATAATAAGTTCTATACAACAAAATGCAATCAGTGATATATATATATGTAAACAAGTTTCAAAAATCACAAAACTTTCTAAAAATCGTAGCGCACTAAATTAAATGTGATTTTATGAAAAATTCAGTAATCAACCTCTTTAGTTCTTCTCGACAGATTAACATTGAGTAGGTACCTATAAACTTTGAAAATGTTTTCGATTCGATTTTCGAAAAACTGCACTGAATAGCCGTACAAGTTTTCGTTCCCGTCACGAATTCTATAATCTTCACTTGAGATTTTTCTTGAATTCTATCTAACATTTTATTTTAAATATATAAATAAAACACGACTATGTTCACAATAGTTCTCAACACTTGTGAGGTCTTCACTCCATGAAGTGTAAGATTTTCCTTCCTTCTTAAAATATAAATTAATTGATGGGCGATGGGCAATCTCTATTAATCAAATCACAAATTTGAATGAAAATTTTAAACGTAAACTTCAGACGTTATTTTAGTTTAATTTATTCTAGGATCGCTCGTGGACTGCCTTCCAACTAGCATAATATCCTTCATCCAAAATTCTAACTCTTTAAAATAACAGTTATCATTTTGAAATAATTTATCGTAACCTAAATAAAGGGATGAATTCGATGTTTCTGTCGAACTTATTAAAGACACAAAGAGCCAAGATTCTTCTGAGAACAGATAATAAAAGAAGGCAAATTCAAAATAACACTCACAATCCTGTATTACGAATATATTTTCTTGACATATTATATTACATCGGTTATTCTTGTCTGCTTTCTTATCTAAATGTTGCTTTTCCGTATGTGTCCATTCCTATTTGCGTAACTCTAAATATTTGGATCTATCTTTCGACATATCTTCGACATATCATACCTAATTTAATTAAATGCGCTTAGATAAAGCCCCATCACTGACCAAATACAGTCATCCGATGGCGCCCTAAAACCACTGACTGCGAAATCATCAAAAGTTTTGTTGATTTTCGCTAGTTTTGATTCAATTTTTTTTTTGCTTTAACAGGTTTAATATTTTATTTTGTCTCAATGAATAAATAATACTTCAATTGTGTTCCGTGTTTTTCACGGGTGTACGGCCAGTATATAAATAAATAAAACCACTCTCTTTCTTTTCTTGAAATTTTAATTGCTTGCAATACTGTTCTGAATAAAATGCTATAGATGTTGTTTGGACGGTTATACGGACGGTTAGACGGTCGCTTCTGACCGAAAATAGTTTGAGCGTGTAAGACGGATTCTTCGGAAATCAACCTAAACAAAAATTTTATAGCCACAAAGCGCGGGTACACATTTTCTGACTTAGTTGACCTGGGAGCCAACATGCCTATTATGTCGTGCATATAAGTATAATGTATTAATAAAACATTAATACATTATACTTATATGGTACAATGTATTAATGTTTTTTTTTAATGTATCATCGTAAATTGTAACTGTACTAATCACCTTGTCCTAAATGACTATCCATTAGGGTCATTCTGACCTGTCGATAGTCTTTAAATTTAAAAATTAAAATTTAAAATTAAATTATACGAATCTAGACATTTCAAATAAGCGAATGTGAAGCGTAGGTATATCCATATGAAAATTGTTTTCCAGAGGTTATCGATCCGTTTATAAAAATGACTGCGCAGTTAATATGAACGTACCGCGAGGCTATCAAAGCAATAAATCTCAAAGTTGGAATTTATGAAATGGGAACCATACCAGGAGACCTAATAATTATTATTTACGCTAGAGTTCCGCAAACTTTTCAAATTATCGAATTTTAAATGTTCTATTTGGTCCGCGACCGTCACCAACACAAATTTCAAAGTTGGTGCAAAAATACCGTAATGCCGGGATTTCAAATAATTAGACTAACTTATTTGATTTAGCACTAAGATGTTCACCTACTGACCCAAAGCCTGGGGGTCCGCTTCGTTCGTTCTGAGAAAGTGGCAAACTAGTTCTACTTTTTTATAGATTTCGATAGAATAATTAACAGACTCGTACATTTAAGGGGTTATATACAGTCAGGAGGCCCAAAAAAGAGATTTTTCAAGATTTTTTTCTGAGAAGACTTTTAAATTTATTCATGTGAAAATTTGTACACATATTATGGTTACTTTTAACTGTATTTTAACATTTTTGTATTTGTAAAATAATAATTTTAAAAGCTGTTATAGCTGATCTCCAGGAGCTCCTCTCAAAAAAGGCATCTTGCGGTGACAATGATATCTCTTAACTGGATCATCTAAAATGAAAAAACCAAACGGATTTCGTCAAAGTAATGTATTATCTAGAAATTAATCGAAAGAATAAGCAAAATAATTTTTTTGACAAAATGGTTACTTCTCAAAAAAAAAAACGATTTTTGACCAAAGTTTTGGCCTTAAATTGTTTATAAAAAAAAATATTTATCGGCGAGAAAAAACCTTGTATTATTTACTAAAAATATACTTAAAAATCTTGTGTTAAAATTTGAAACTGATCGGTTGAGCCGTTTCCGAGAAATCTTTGTCACCGATGTTAAAGAGACAGTTTTGAGAAAAACGGCTATAAAGTATCAAAAGCGCTTACATAGAGTAAAAAACATTTTTTTCAACTTACATAGGGTCGTCTATTCCAGGACCATACTTTCACTTTATTCATCTGAATACATAGAAGGGTACATTTACAATCGACAGGTAAATAAAAGGTACAACGTTTACAATAGGTAGGTAAAAATAAAAGGGACTGCTTTCTAGGTGAGCGCTGGCGCTCCGGCCTCGCCACGTGATTACAAATATGCGCGTAACTTTGAAAATAATCGCCGGATTGACTTGAAATTTTCTGTATGTTTACTTAAATATGTGTACATTACGAAATTTAAATAAAAAAAAATTCAATTTTTTGAAAATTCTAACTATATATAACCCCTTAAGAAATGTAATTGATTTTTGAATGAGATAACTCCTGTAATTCTTATTTGATTTCTTCTTATAGAAGTATGTACAAATTGGAATTCTGGTACAAACACTGAAGTATGGAAGTGAAGCCTAAAGCTGGCAGAAGTGGAACGAAAATAGACTGAATGCAGTGGAGAAGATCCGTATGTGGTAAATTCATTTATGATAGGATAAAGAATGAAAATATTCGAAATGAATGTAAAGCTGATCTTAGCATAATTAATAGAATAAAAAGTAGGGTCGCTCAAGTGGTTTGGGCATGTAAAACGAATGAATGAGGAAAGAATGGTAATAAAAGATATATAACACAAGTGTTGACGGTGCCAGAAAGAGAGGGCGACCGTGGAAGACGTGGCACGACCAGATACTGGAAGATGGTCCCGTTAGAAGCCACAACAACCGCCGATCTTGCATGTAAAGATGTATGAATGTGGATGAGGTGAGAGTTGTATGTCAGAACAGAAGAGTGTGGCACTCTATCCTCTCTTTTTACCCCCACGGGAATGATACTAAGTAAGTAAAAAAATAAATCTGGTAAATATCTCGGCTAAGTCGTAAATCAGCACGATCTTCCTTCTTGTTTCAAAATGGCCGATGTCCAAAAACTTCATTAATATCGATCGTGTGAATAAATAAAATAAAAATTAATTTTTCTTCTCGTTTTTCATCCGTTCCGATAATTTTTGTTATAACAAATGTCGAAGAGAAAAGCTAAAATATTATTTTACACACAGACAAAATCTACCTGATCCATGCAGGCAATGCCGGGGAACATTTTTTTATAATAGTTAAGATAATCATAATTTATACATATATAAATACCTATATAACATTTTTCTATGCAGTTGTGTCTATTTTTCAGTATTAAATAATGTGTATTTTCAAGAAATTCATAACACGTTGCAACACGATCGAAGTCTCTTGAGCATTCCATAGCATTCTGGTATGCCCTATAACACTCGGAAAACGTCTGGAGCAATCTGGAAGCGACTGGAACATTCTCGCAAACACTTGTAATGTGTAGAACTATAATTTGAGGTTTCGAAAGACCAACGTGTTTCGTATAAAAGGCTGAGCAAGTGCCACGGAGAGTCCATGATTGTTTTGACCAGCGATAAAGCCACAGCGAACGCAGTGTTACCAACGCGAAGATTAATCGAAGCGACAGATATCGGGCGAAGTTCTTGCACACAAGAATTAAACATAATTTTCTATCAAGTGATAATAAAGTGTTTCACAGACGAGTGATTAATTGCAAAATAGTGTGAATTAAAGAATAGTGCTTTTTTAGTAATTATAGTAATTTAATTCATGTCCAGTTATTATTAAAATAATTAATAAATCGATTTTTTATTTCCAGTGTTTTCATTTGTCTCTCACAGCTACGTCCCGTGACAAAATATATTTCCAAGTATCTATTTAAAAACATGAATATTTAAAAACAAATATATCAAAAATGTTTGCTTTTCACATTTAGAAGATATTCAATACTCACTTTCCCAAAAATAAAAGACGGATAAAATTGTATTTGAGCCTTTTAGCATATATTATGTATTGAAAATGATAACTCGTATGTTTTTAAATATTAAATCAAAGTACGAATTCCTCAAGTGAGCACGATAAAAATTAGTCTCGTATTTAAGATTTTTTATGTACCTAATCCCAGAGAATGTCTACTATCATAAAGTTAAAGCGTGAGAAATAATATATATATTCCTTAAAAAGAAAACAGAAAAAAATGGTAGAAGAACTTCTGCACGTTTTTGTAAACGTAAGCAAATGCGTATTTTATGATTTAAATTTATTTTTGAAGGAAGTTGGTTTGTCGGACAATCGGTACTGTCGAGTAGTTAACTTGTTGAGTGGTCGGTATGTCGGACAAACGTTGTCGGGCAATGGGCTGTCAAGAAATTGACCTAAACCCTATATAGTCCTTCCTGGTAGTCGTTCAGCCACCCTATCTTTCCCACTACCCTCATGTTAGCATTTTAGTTCTACGACACTGAGAGCTCTTTAAATCTTTATCAATGTTATTTATTGGTTTCATTTGTAAAGGGGGTTCATATTTTCGAATTATAAAATGATTTTTTTAACTGAACTGAATCAAGCTGTATTATTTGAAAGGCTTTTGACTTATCTAACTATCGTGCGCGCGTGCGTGCGGAAAAATAATGTATAGTAAATACACTTACGGGAATTTTACTTCAAAGAGGACCGAATTACAAAAAAATATTTACCTCAATACGAGGGCTAACATCCCTTTGCAAATTTCGCGTACTTTAGATTAATTATTTAATGTTTGACAAATCATATATAAAATATATCAGAAAAACTTACATTGTTAAAAGTAAATATATTTCAAATTTCTGCAAAGTTTTCATCATTTTATTTCACTTGTTTTAAAGTTAATCAAATTTTAATATTCAATATAATTTACCGTGATTTAAGTCCAAACGCCTTACAGAAAATAAGTCAGAGGTATAGAAAAAACTACATACAATGAACTCCTTAATAACCATAACTCTATATATATTTATAAGATATTGTTGCTTGAACAATTGTAACTTGAATTTAATGCTGGCTGTGGCGTGGTATACGAATACAGAAATGATCGCTGAGATGGTTTGAAAGGATGATTAAGAAAATATATGAGGCGAGAGTTGAGGGAAATAGGAATAGAGGGCATCCCGAAGGACCTGGCATGATCAAATACTACAAATATTGGAGGATGGCCCTGTTAAAACCTTAACAACCGTGGAGCATGAATGAATGTAGCCGAAGCATGTAGATGTTCCAAGAATATGGCGTTTTATCCTCTCTGTCTGTAAGCTAGTTAGTCACACTTGAACAGTTTTCACTCATATTTTTTTATTTGATTTAATTGACATACGTGGTCATAAATCTTTTAAAGGAACAGATCATAAACAAATATTAAATTGACAGAAAAAATAAGTTAAAAGAAAGAAAATGTTAATGAATATATAAAGAATAAAATAAATTCTTGACAATACCTGTCTCCAACACGGTATCACCACACACTACATTTAGATATACACACCCTACTTTCGACACGGTACTGCAAGCCAGTACTGAGCCTTACACAAACTTGGACACACCCTGACTTCGGTACGATATTGCAAGCCAGTACTTATCCTACATATCAACATGGTGGATCCTGCAATCGGATCCGAAACGTCGGCCAAAGAGTCACATATACACTGCAGAATATCACAGAAAACTACACACAAGATTCTGAATCACAAGATCAAGAATAGAACAGTTCAAAAGTAGGTGTATAGGAAAATACAGATAAAAAATGGCAGTTATGTCATCAGGACGTGGATGGGTTGGTGCTTAGCAGTTATCTAAACAACTTTATGAAAAAAGTCCGCACTTCCGTAGGTATTATTCCTATGGTATTCCGAAACTTCCGGCTTCTACATGACACTTTTACAACGCTTCTTTTATTGTACGTTTTGAGTGATTTTTTTTCTATTTTTCTAATGTGCATTTAGGTATTTTTAATATAAGTGTGTACTGCAACACTCTTAAGTAGATAGTTGATTTTTTTGCTTGTATTAAATGTATATATTATCAATGTCTTTGTATGTGTCTCTTTAATTAAATTAAAATTATCAACCTGATTACATGGGACAACACGAAAAATAAACAATAAAAATTATTTTATATATATTTTTTTTAACAATGACCATCCTTCACAGCGAATTCAATTTTTAGTCTAATAATACGTTTCAATAACACTTTTATATTTCCATCGTAATATAAACCCAATGTAATAAAATAGCATTTGTACTCGAACTGGCTTGTTCCATAAAATATACAAAACACCAACCAAGTAATATATTTTAAATATAATTTATGGCCCATACGATACACAATACCATTCTGGGGAACCGGAAATAAAACAAATTTATACCGACCTAACAAGTCACAAAGCAAAACAAATAACAACTGATATAGTTTTCAAAATAATACATGAATTTAATATAAATAACAAAACAAAGCTTCAAATATTTAAAATGACGTACTGTATTCCTAATCACGAGATAAAATACCAACGTAAATAGCATCTCCTGCAAACAATTATTCAAGAAAGCTGAAAGAAATGAACTATCCTAGTTGCGAATCATCCAGTATCTCGAAACACCAGTCTTAGAATCGATAAGCTGTTTTATGTTACCAATGATAGCCTCAGTTTGGACAAGTACTTTCCGTTTTCTACTAAATACACCAAAAAAAGAATGATGTGTGTGAAAAAGATGTTGATCGATCTTTTCCTGCACATTCGACATTTAATAAAAACCACATATTTGCATTTTAATAGATTGTTCTATAAACTATGATTTAAATAAATCAGGAAAACTTTGTATGTGAATAACAATAAACTATGAACATAGTACTATAGCTTAGAAACTAGTATTTAAAATGATGAAAATCTGACGAATATAACAATAAGTTTTCATTCCTAAACTAGAAACTCATGTGTAGAAATTATTTCATTCCGTTAGTAAATCTATCCAGTGAAACAGTAAAAAGCACACACATTTTTTTCCCTAGAAACTGTACAAAATAATGAAAATTTGACAAACAATGCAGGAAAAAGCTTTAATATTCAGCCAAGAAAAAGGTTTTTAAATAATATTTTCATTTAATATTTATTTCAGCACGTATTTGATAATACATGTCATAAAAAATAATAGATGGATCGAAAATCATCAAGGTGTGTTTTGTAATTCTCGCCCTGAATTGACATACGCTCTGATCGCGTGCGATAAAGCCAAGTCACCTAATTCTTTATGTTACAAAGTTACGTCAAGCGTGGGGCCGTTTGATCACAATTCGCTTTTAGATTAGCCCTTAAAATGACATTTTTTAACACCAACTTGGACATATTACCCTTACGAACAGCACCACCAACCATTGTTTTAAATACGTACTAACTTTTCAATATTAAAACATATTAATTTATTCTTGATAAATGGATGTCATTTGGGTGACTTGACTATTCTGTTTCTCCCTGCAATTGAATGGAATAAATCTTGAAATGGTTGACTAATTTAAATACCTCGAGAGCGTCGTAACACACTTGACCCAGCTACTGAAGTAAGAAGCAAAATGGCGAGGACTGCAACGATAATTATAATTAAAACGTGTTGAAACAAAAACCTGATACCTGATTTTATTATTTTTTATTACACACTGTTATTTAGAAAATATTAATAACCTCGCAGGACTATATTCCTCCCTTGATTATGAGTCGAAAATGTTCAAACTATTATGACCTAATATCAATAGTTAAGGAGATATGCGACATCAAATTTTGCATTTTTTTTTCAATATTTCTGAATTATTTTTTGTAAAACGTTGGACTGTCATCATAGTAACTCATATTGAATATTAAAAATTTATCCCCTTTAACACAAGTCAAATAAAAAAATAAAAACCTTCGAATTCCAATTGGAATTTTTTCAGGGTTTTTATCATTTTATTTAACGTCAGTTGAAACGAATGATTTTTTCGTAATCGATATGAGTTACTGTAATGATGGTCCAAGGTTTTACAAACAATAAGTCAGAAATATTGAAAAAAAATTGCAAACTTTGATGTCGCATATCTCCTTAACTATTGATATTAGGTTACAATAGCTTGAACATTTTCGACTCATAATCAAGGGAGGAATATAGTCCTGCGAGGTTATTAATGTTTTACAAATAACCCTGTATAATACATAGGATGGCTATAAGGAACATCAAATAGGCAGGGCTCTAGCTATTGGGAGCGCTGAAATCTCTAGCCATAATGTTGACTAATGTTAATGTTATTAAACTCCTGATAACGTCATTCACCACATAATTATTTATTTTCACAATTCTCTCATTTATTCTACGTCTGAGTGATTGACTTCAATTAATCCATATATATATTTTTTGATAAGGTTAGGAAATAAAAATTCGGATCAAAATCCATAAGCATATGAACCATATTATGCTGTACTGCTCCTAGAAAAGGTAGAAAGCTTGAAACGAATGATTTTTTCGTAATCGATATGAGTTACTGTAATGATGGTCCAAGGTTTTACAAACAATAAGTCAGAAATATTGAAAAAAATTGCAAACTTTGATGTCGTATATCTCCTTAACTATTGATATTAGGTTACAATAGCTTGAACATTTTCGACTCATAATCAAGGGAGGAATATAGTCCTGCGAGATTATTAATGTTTTCCAAATAATCCTATATACGCGATTCTGGGTATATTTTCAAATAGCAAGAAATATTAAGTATCCATACTAATTTTATATTTAATATACAAAGCAAATATATGGGTAAGTATATGAATGAGTGGTAAAAATAGGGAGGAGGTTAGAATTAAGTTTGAGGGAGGGAATGTATGAAATCGTAAGGTGTGTATGAAACGTAGTATAATAGTATGTATAAATTTGCTCAAATAGTTTAAATTCATCAGCCCAAATTACTTTCAAAGTTTTGTAAACTACTTCTTATATTAAAATTTGATTAATTACATGAATTGAAACAATAAAAAATTCAAATTTTTTTATTATCTTTATAAAATATTTGAAGCACAGTACGCTGGTCCTGGTACGAAGGGTCCCCAGGGAGATCCGCGCGGGGATACAGTATTCCCGTGTTCCAACGTCTCTAAATTTCCGAGGAGTTTGTGTCAAAACGGGTACCAATTTTCATAAGTATTTATGCTTTTGTTTCAAAATTTAAACATAAAAGCTTTCTGGACAAAAGGCGAATTACAGGTGTCTTTGAAGATGCAATAAATTATTCAGTAAATTAAAAAAGCATACGTACATACACAACGGCATTGAATATAATGTTAGGTTAGTTAATCTTTATAATTCTAATAACATATTACCTTTTGTTCGAACATGTAATGCCTACAAGCTTAACATGGGCCAAACTCGCAATACTTACTTACACTGAAGACGTGATTAGATCTTTTTGCCCTTGGAACCCACTTGTTCGGTAATTTTATATCTCGTTACCCTCGTTACGTTACGTTAATATTTAATACTAGCTGTGACCCGTCAAAAGTGACGAAACATTGGTTCGCGTCTTTGCCAAGCCCTAGTATATATTTACAGTATATTTTTGACGATCTACGGAGAGGCGGCGGTAACAACATGCCTTGATCGGCCTATTCGGATTTGCTGGCCCGAGATTGAAGCCCCTTCTCCAGTCGTTTAATTTGTTTTTTTAGCCGTGAATTCGAATGAGATTACGGACGTTAGACGAAGTAACGGACGGACGAATAGACAGATAAACAGGCAGATAGACGGACAGATAACGAAATAATTATGTTTGATGATAACTTTTTCTTTCTTTTTCTACATTTTCTACAGTTTTTCTAATTGCTTAACGTAAAATAGTGTATTACGTAGTTATTAGAAGAAAAATTCCACATTAAATATACCCAGAATACATATCCAAGTTTAAATACGATTACCTGGCAAAGCGTCAATTTCGCAATTGATTATTGATTTTTAAAACATGATAGTCTGTTTTAGAAGCATATTGTTTTTAAAATCTGCGCTCTAATTATAAATCAGTTTAAAAAGTCTATCTTATTTTCATACATTGGTTAACGGCGCTTTTGCTTTTAAATCCCTCGAGTTAATATTCTTCAAACTATCGTTAAACGTTTTTATATCACACTTTAATTTCATGATGTATTTCATTAACAAACTGCTGATTATCTGTATATAAAAAAATATTCTGGTTTCTGGGTTCTGGGGTACTAAGCCGTGTTTATACGACCTTTCTGGCCGACGTTTCGGATCCCGGTCCATTATCGGGACTAACGTGATGATGAACCCTACAATGGCATCCGAAACGTTAGCCAGAAAGGTCGTAAAAACACAGCACAATACCTCAGAAGATTCTGAGTGGCCACATTCCACATTGGTTAGAACATTCATAAAAAAATTTACTCGAGAAAAGCACTTACCGCATGTGGGTAGGTGTAAGTCTTTCCATTTAAGAATAACAATCGAAAGAGTATGTGTAAGCCGCGCGTACGACGCACATTGTTTCACTGTGTTGGTGTTAACGGGTATCAACATACAGGTATAAACACCAACACAACGAAACAATGTACCTCGTACGCACGTCTTACATATTATAACGAGGCTTTCGTTATCACCGGCTGCTCAGTGGTCACACATGGCTCTAAGGGGTCCTTTTTGGGTAGTGGACCTGGAACTTCTGTTTACATACAAATCATCCCTGTAATTATCATATGGATCTTAAGATAGAAATAGAAACTAAATCTCAGCTCGAGTATCACAATCCCATTTATTCATTAAATAAACAAACATTCTTAAGATCTACCTGATATGTTTTAATTATGCTTATGCAATTTACCTTCAGAGCGCGCATACCAAACTCATTCCACGATGCGACGACTGAATTGTAACATTTAATATTTACTTTGGAGAATTTATTTTTTTGTATAGTAACTTGTCCACGGAATAAATTTAATATACGCCTCTTACCAATTCAAATTTACACGAATTAACAAACAACTTACAAGATTCTAATATTAAGATTATGTCAAAATTTTGAGATGGATGTTACATCGACGTTATGCAATACCATACGGTAAATGTTCAATGCACCAATTACGGAACCGCCATGATTAAATCATTTTAAATGTCCTTGGAAATGTCCCACACATTTTTTAGAAACTTTGCTGCTATCAAATTCAACCCCAAAGACTACGAAAACGAGCTCCCGCGTATTAAATTGACCATATACCGTACGAAGGGTTATCTTCTGCGACGCTACCGGCGGACCCTGCCGACATCTTGGAAGGCTTGATGATGCCTCCGTGTATCATGCCGCAGCATCCATCTCCTAGGTCGAACCAGCCGCACCGCTGAGGCTCGATGCGACCGCTTCAAGCTGTGATGCCCGAAATTCTCCTTTCCGTGCGCTGATTTAAGCTCCAGCAGCCGGCCATTTCTGCTTGGGGCTCAATCAGCTCCCACGTACTACGTACCGCGGAAAAGCTCCTATTTTGAATTAATAATAAAATTTATTAGACCCATTAAAAATATAACAATAAAAAGACGGTTTGTGTTATATCAGGTCAATCAAAACTATCATTTGCATCAATGGAAATGGAAGCTCTTTCGCGTGTGCTCACTACATACTTGTAGAATCGGGAATGTGACGGGTTCGTAGTGACGTGTCCCTAGACCATAGATAACATGCGCTAGACACGGTGAGCGGAGTATACCATTTCAAAAATAAAAGTACTTGCATTGCAACATCGGGGTATATTCGCACATAATCTAGTTCTATTAATTATCAATTAATTACGGTTCGGGTAAAAACTTAATGTCACAATATACTAATTTGATTGTCTTTCTTAAAGGAAAAGATGTTTAGAGAATGATGCCTAAAACATTTTTATGTATTTTTTCAAATAACATTTTTAGTTTAAAATTTTATTTTTAAACATTCATTTTACCAACATTAAACGTGTGGGAGAAGAAATATGAATATGGAAATATGGATATCAGTACAGGAATGTCTGGCTCTCGCGATGGTATTAATATACACGAGTATTTTAGCTTGCCAATGTGGCACGCTCTAGCGCTGAAAGAGCGAAGCAATTAAATGAAACCGTAAGAGAATTGGGATCGTTAAAGCGAACGTTCTCTATTTTAATCCAAAGTATTTAATAAATCTTTTTTGTCTGTCTTCATACAATGGTTGTCAATATTAGTGGTGCCCGTTTTTTCCAAGTGACAAGAGAGGACAAGAGGACACACAACAAAGAATGAAAACAAATTTGTCCATAATGTTTATTATGTTTTATTATTCACAACTCCTTGCCAACGATCTACAAGTTATTTGATGCTTATATTTCGAGCTTCAGTTACAAATGCTTGGATATTACGAATGAAGAATTAGCTACCTTTATATTTTCTTTAAATCTAATAAATATCTCCTTCCCCGTCATTGATATTAAAATTTCTGCACATATGGAAATAAAAACACGTTTTATGTTCTACATTTGTAAGACGCGTTTCTCCTTATGAGAATATTATCATTAGCATTATAAAAATGTAAATCATAAAAACTCGATAATAAAAAAATCATAAAATCTTTTCAATTCATCAATCTATGAATTTAAAACTCTTGGATATTCACCTCAGTCATAAACCTTTTTTTCCTCTTCTTTAATCCATCTTCTTTCTTTTGAACAGACTTCGTATATGTAATTTTTATCTTGTATCATTCTTTAATTAACATTTTTTGTTTTGTCCAGACCTCGTATATATTTATGCAGATGTATTGATCAGATATCTTTATGCTATACATATATCTTTTGCACTTCTTATTATTCTTATCTCTTGTCCTTTTTACTAAGTAGATTTGTCCTTTCCTATCCATTCCTTATTCCCCTTTTACCTCTAATTCTTTGACTCTCATAGTTTGTCCCTAACTTAAAACTTTCACTTTTTTTGTTTTTTATTATATAACTCAAGTAATTGTTGCTTTCTGTTAATACAGAACATGTTAATTCTGTGGAAATTGTAAGATGGTCTCTATACTGTTCAATAATCGTGTATAATCTCTTTATATGTACTGTTAGTTTCCCATAAATAAATAAAAATAAAACAAGTATTTTTTATTTATTTCTGTGATTATGGAGTTTTATAAACTTACCTCCGAAACATTAATTTTTTGAGACAAAAAATAGTACGGAGTTCCAAGGGCTAATAAGTATACAATCTTGATTTTTTAATTCAAATTGCTGCCATTGGCATTGAAGTAATGATAGCTTCTCCACCGATCATTACCCATATCTTCTTCTTATGGTTCCATCTCCTATCGGAGGTCGGCGATCAGTCTGGCGATTACGATTTTATTTACCGCCGCACGGAACAACTCAGTCGAGTTACAACCTTTACAACCTAACCTAACCTAACCAGTCCCTCAAGTTATGCAGCTATGAGATGCGGCGTCTTTCTACGCTTCTTTTATAACTTATTTTCCCCTGGATGTTGAATTGGTTTAGACTTTATTTTGGTCCTCTCATAATAAGTCCGAAATACTCCAGCTTTCTTATCTTGATAGTTTGCAGCACTTCTCGGTTTTTCCATACGCCGGAAGACTTCATCATTGGCCACTCTGTCCACCTTCAAAAACCTCGATTTTGCGGATTAGTTCTTGGTTAAGTCTCCATGCCTCCACTCCATATAAGAGAATGGCAATAATATAACACCGAACCATACGCATTCTAGGTTGTAGGCTTAGATCACGGTTAGAAAATAATGATCTCATTCTGAATAAAGCACTTCTTGCCATCTCTATTCGAGCTTTTACTTCTTGAGATGGATCCCAGTTCTCATTCACTCATGCACCTAAGTCTTTTTATTGCGTGACTCTTTATATGGGTGTATTTTTTACGGATATTTTTGGCGTTGGAAGTGATATTTTTGATGCTATTAACAATTTTGTTTTACAAGTGTTCATGTTCAAGCCAAACTTGTTGCTTGCTTCATTCACGTTTTTCACTAGTGTTCAAAGGTCTTAAGCATTATCGTCCGCAAATCTAATACTATTTAATGGTTTTCCATTCCCCATATAGACATCAATAATATGATTTCTGTAACCAAAACGATCGTTTAATTACGAATTACATTTATGTGGAAATTTCCAATCACCGATTATCATTAATCTTAACCGTAATTGTTTCTTCACCAGAAAATACCTAATTGGAATGTCGAAATGGTAATTTGTCTTCCGATAGACGTGGCTCATTTTTATCAAGAATTTAATTCCAACAATATCACCTATTATTTGGCTGATTTATTAGCGGCTGGCAAAAAATCTCACAAAGAGAATATAGTGGGTGAAAGAATCCATCCTCCGAGAAAATTAGTTCACCTTAATTACCCAATCATAATGCATGAAGATAATTCTTTCAATTTTCATTATGTTTTACCTTATTCTTATTTTAAAATAAGATTTAATTTATTCCGATTGACAGACAAATTGATTAAGAAATCAATTATAATACAATTGATGATTATTTTTTTTAATATTTTAAATTGATGAATATCAGTCGGAAATAATATTACCAACATTTTTAGCCAAACTTAATACAAAAATTCAACAAAACAAAAAAAAATTTAACAGTTTTTTTGAAGGAAGGTTTTCACTTTGTGATGACAAAATTAATTAAATTAAATCAATATTTCTTTATTGACCCCACTTTATTAAATACAATATCTCATGTTTCGATAACAATGTTCTTATTTTAGGATAACTAGGCAAAAATAATTAATAATCAGGTAAAATTTGTAAACAATCCTGTATTGAATATTTTTCCACATAACCATTATTCCCCGTCTAATGTCTATGTAATTCCTTAATTATTCCCTATTTATATATTTTGGAATGCTGAACACGAATCTGGTATACAAATTTTTTTAGCAGTTATATAGTTTTTGAGAAAACCTTTTTTATATTTTTAATTATTTAATATTACACACAATTTTATTAAATTTTTTTCTAGCATATTAAAACCATGCTGAAGAAGTGATCCGCCCTTGACCTCTGAATTGGCAAAAACTATTTATATAATTTAAAGTATACTATAATATAATATTTATTTTTGTAAGTACTTAAATTCTTATCTTAATTTTGTATGTGTATTTTCTTTTCTTTTCTCTTAGATTCAGGTATTCCTATGATGTACTTTAAATTCTTATCTGGATTTTGTATGTATATTTTCTTTTCTTTTTATTTTCTTTTAGATTTAGATTCTTTAATTATCATTTTTTACTACTACATAAATACTATATGAGAATAACTGCCACAGAAAAGGTTTTTACCTAGTGTGGCAGTTATTAGTATCTTGTATTAACTAATATAAATGTAAATAAACAATAAATAAATAAATTAGAAAGACATATATTTTACCTCTACAAGAAGAGACTAACTCTTGTGCTTGGAGACTTACTCTTTTACATAATTATTAGATTAGATTTTTTGTACATATGTAGATATATAAATAAATATATTAATTGTAAAATTGTACTTTTTATAGTGTCTAATTAATTTATTTTTAAGTTGTTTTATCTCAGATATCTCCTTATTTCTAAAGGAAGGTTTGGTGTGGCATATTTGTATATAAAAATTATTTTGAAATCTTCAATATGTCCTTTTATCAGGTTTCGCATTAATGTTTTCTAAAATTATCTGGATAATAGAAATTTGTTTTAAATATATTCTCATTGAGAATTTTTGTTTTAAGAGAGTTTTTAATATTTCTCTTATAATTGTTCTCTGACTTTTTTCTCTCTAACTTTATGGGTTCATTACATTGCCATATGCTGTTTTGAGAAAAAATAAAGAGTCTTCTACAAATATATTACTACTAATGTTATCATTTTTATATAAATACTGAACTTACTTCGTTTTTGTCAAAATTAGTAAGATTATTACTTATTAATTTAATTTTAATTTATCACTCTTTTGGTATTGCCTATGCGTATGTTGCATTCACCAACATCAATGCCTTGTTTTTATTATTGTAATTTATTTTTTTATTTTTAAAAATGACGCAAGTTCCAATTGCTGCACCGAAACATATCAAAAACACTGCCAGGATTGAGAAAATCACACAGATGTATTGTGACCTCACTGGAAATCGAGCGGTAACCACCGGTATGAGAGGACTGGATTACAAAGGCCTTCTATGTTGTTCCTTGTATTATTCTATGTCAAAATTATGTCAATGATTGATACTTTCACATGATTGGAAGGAAAGGTTATTTCAGCAAATTGAAAACCAATAATCAATTTCCAAATGTTTAGCCGTGTTACGACCCCATGATGAATTTACGCAAATATCAGAACTCCCAGGATTCCATGTTGCAGAAGAGACCTGAAAACAACTCACCGAAACTAGAACCATGTTGTTTGGAGCACCACGGACCTCCAAATCAAATTGACTTACTGAAGAGCCACAGCTGATAAATCAGTGTAGATTAAACGGTCTAATTACTGGCTTGGAACTTTCGATACCAAAACCTGAGTTTTTTAGATCGAACTATTATTTAACCTTCAGAAAAGAATTTAATATTCGTTTCGAGAGTACCAGGATATTTTTCACAGATCATGAGAGATTCTGTTAATCTCGAAATTTGAGTAGGTATTAAATAAAAAGTCATAATTAAACTCGCAAAGAAATAACATAGCTAAGGTTTTTCACCAAATTTAATAATCATCGTGAATAATCTCTACAAGGTTAACTTCAAACGTATCAATTATCACATTATTGATGGATAAATAAAGTCATAAATACATTTCAATAAAAAATAAAAATTGTATCGTCAATATAATTGTCCCCACCCTCAAACTCAAATAGCTTGCCTCGTTCTCAGAAATGTTCGATATGTACATAGCTGTATGGAAAAAGGAGGAAAACGGACAAAACATGCAAAATATATACGAAATATATATTTTGTCGGTAAATACACGCGAAAACGGTTAAGCCGGTACAGCGATCTGCAATCCAAAGTACCGCACGAGTAAAGACGTCGCATGGGGACCGCTGGGACTGACGAAGGGGTGGCGGAGGGGGGGGAAGCTTCGTGCATCATGCAACACGTGTACACCCTTCCTACTCACTAATTGACATTATTAAGGGTATCTGCAGTAATTTTAAAGTTTATTAGATTCGTGTATAAATCTTGATGGTATTTTGTTACCAAGTTAAAACTCGCCTAGGGCTTTAATTCATTTATTTATTATGTATTTTGGTTATGTGATGGACAGTTGGTAAACCAATAACAGAGATTTGCGACATAAAGCAGGATGCAGTAAAGTATCTTGAACGCAAAATAATTAGTCAAAAGCAGATAAAAATGACAATGTAAACCAAAATAAATAAAAATTCTAAACGAAATGGTAAGCATAAGCAAGTAATATATCAATTTGGAACAAAAGTATAAAAAGTTCTAGAATACCTTACAGCACTCTAGAATTATCTACATTATTCGGGAGACGCCTGAAACAGTTTAGAAGCGACGGGAACCTTCTCCTAAACACTAGAAATGTAAAGAATGTTCTCGAGGATTTTAAATACAAATTGTGTGTGTGTATATAAAATAAAATAAAAAAGTAATTTGAAATATAAATTTAGAATTAGAACTAGAAATTATGAAATTAGGCGCAGAACTAGAGAAGTGGGTACCATGGATCGTGTAGCGAAGCTAAAATGGCAATAGGCAGGGCATGTTGCTAAGCAAGATACTACTAAGATGGGCTCCCAGAGTTGTGAAATAGAGATCTTGGGAAAATAAAAGCGGCGTCTGAAGACCATAAAAGAGATGGGCCGACGATATAGCCGCTGTGGAGAGGGAGAAATGGCTACAACTAGCAAATAACAAGGAAGGATGGTACGGAAGAGGCCTATATCCAGCAGTATAGAGATGAAGGCTGAAGAAGAAGAAAGGAGAAGTAGTAGATATAATTATCTGTTACACTGAAGGTTTTCCGTCTTGGTAGCTAATATAAAACGCGAAAATGCGAAAAATTAGTTGTCCATCATCGCTGCAATCAGATACAAATCTCAAGAAGCGGTTAGTGTGTCACCGGTTAAAATACCATTACTGCCAAGGTACCCACATTTGGCGCTGTACCAGCAACCCCAAGAGATGCGACAACGGAGAAAACCGCGAAGAAGATGGGGCAATAATATCGATAACACGGTTTTGATGTTATATAATGCTCTGGTGGGAAGCCAACTTGAGTATAACTCAGTTGTATGACCCCCTTCTCCCCCTTTTACAATGCACATGTACACTCCATAGAGAGAATTGAGCATAAATTCATAAGGTTTGTCAACTTTAAATTAAATATACCCTACTAAATTAAATTTCTTCAATTAATTACAATACGCTTATGAAAGAACTCAATATCCTTAGTTTTTCAAATGGAAGTAAATTAATGAGCTTAATATTTGTATAGAAAATTATTTATCGATTCTCAAATTGACAGCCCTGATATTTTCTATAATCTAAAGAATGATTTTGAGTACCATTGAGAATGCGTTCAAAAGTCATATTATACTGCGATCATATGACAACAAACTACAACATACACTCATCACTGCCGATGCTTTACCGACTGGGAAATGAGGTACAGAGTGTTTTTAAATGTATGAAATCTCGACTAATTTATTGTTTCGGAAGCAAGTTTATAGAACTTAGAAAAAAAACACAAATTTTTTATATGAAAACTATTGAATAGAGATGCTATAAAATTTTAAAAATTGATGTAGTTTTTGCATTTCTGCACGATTTTAAGAAACAATTACGTTCAAACACTAATGATGAAGAAGACGATACCTATATATTATGACATAAATGAGATAGAGACAGGATTATTCTTCGTAACAATTATGAACACTAATAAAAAAAAATTAATGCGGGGATTCCAAATTGCCGTCTCAGCTGCTTTCTGCGTTGGTGATTTGATCCATATCTCTGATGCATCTATAACAAAGAGAAAGATTAGTTAATTAGAGGGGAACTTTATACAGGGCTATTTGGAAAACATTAATAACCTCGCAGGACTATATTCCTCACTTGATTATGAGTCGAAAATGTTCAGGCAACCATGACCTAATATCAATATTTGGAGATATGGGACATCAAAGTATGCATTTTTTTCAATATTTCTGACTTATTTTTTGTAAAACGTTGGACTGTCATTACGATAACTTACATTAAATATGAAAAATTCATTCCCTTTAATAGTAGTCAAATAAAATAATAAAAACCTTCGAATTCCAATTAGAATTTCTGCAGGGTTTTTATCTTTTTATTTAACTTGTATTGAAACGAATAATTTTTTCGTAATCGATATAAGTTACTGTAATGACAGTTCAACGTTTTGTAAGAAAGTCAGAAATATTGAAAAAAAATGCAAACTTTGATATTGCATAACTCCATAACCATTGATATATTAGATCATGGCTGCTTGAACATTTTCGACTCAAAATCAAGGCAGGAATATAGTCCAGCGAGGTTATTAATGTTTTCCAAATAATTCTGTATATTGACTCGTACATTTATTATTGTTTTTTATCTTTTTCATGTTTGGTGATCTCTAGCTGTGCGACTGAAACAAAATTGATGCGCGAAACAACATATATTTGAGAAACATTAATATGAAGTTTACAACAACAGGTGATGACAAAAACTCCAGCCGTAACCGTGGATTACCATTAGTATTTTTCATAAGATAAGGATTATTCAATTAACGTTTGAATCCCAGAATCTTTAGTAACTGCACGCCACTGACGTGTAAGGAACGAATGAGGTAGACCTCCCTCCCTACAGATGCAATGGCGAGCTGTGCGATGCGAAATTTGTGTGGTTTAGTTGTTTGTCAAAAAAAAGGTGCAATTTGTTATTCAAGCAAACGTTTTCTTGTAATTGAGATTCATTTATTTTCTGAAAATTGCCCGGCTTCCTTTTTCTCATCGTTCAGCTGCTGACAGAAATTTAATATCCTATTTTTCAAGTCTCCCAGTTTCCGCGCAAAAGAGTTTAATTATTTTTCTGCGAAAACAATTTCTCCAAAAGTATTTTGAAGACATTCTTGTTTAGGCGCATTTAGGGTGAAGTTTTAGGATCGTGCAACGGAATATTTTCACACCATGAAGTTACGACTCATAAATCAAAAGCTAACATGTCGGTTTTCCGAGTAATATTTAACCAATAGCAGCTATTTAAGTGACGACATCAAGTCGTTTGAAAATTTTGTTATGAAAATTGCATATGTTCCTCGCACAGTTATTGCTGGTTATGATGTATTTTTCATAAAATAACTCTGATGAAGTTTATAATGTTTTATAATAGTGATTGAGTTATATGCTTACAGTTCCATTTTCAGTTTGTGTTAGATACCTCGAGTTTCAGTGCAAGGTATACAACACAACTTTTATGTATGCTAAAGAATAATAACTTCCAGTGAAAGGTGTACAACACAGCTTTTTTCTTAGCTTAAGAAATATATCTTCCAACGCACGTAAATAAGTACACCCACCCAATTTATTTTTTATACTTTCTTCAAATTCAAACATTAGTATAGATCATCATCATTTAAAAATATAGCCTTACAAGCTGGTTTGGGTCTTGGCCTCTTCGAGAACGCTCGCCTACCATATTATGCACTTTTTTCGCCAGTCTAGACGGTACGAATTAATTCGTTTTAATTTATATTGCCTTAGCATATTATCTTATGTCTATCTTTTCTCCATCTTCCATTACGTTTATTATTAAGCCTTGATATGAAGATGTTGAAAATTTTGTGGAAACATAAGTATCTGTTTTATTCTCTAATAGAAATTTTGTTTGACTGAAACAATAATTAACTAACAATTAACTAACGATTTTTATTTTAATTAAAATTATCTTTCTTTAAATATAGATATTATATGTATATTGTACTTATATATCGACATTATAGATATTATATATATCGACTTTTAAATATATGTAGCGGTACCTGTCCGATCCTGTGCCATGAACCTATCATTTGACTCAGAGATTTTCAGAGTCGATCTAGGGACGCGGCGACCCTACACCAGTCAGGCCTCTGCCTTAATATTAGTCAGTCCTGTGCGGCGTTAAATCATCTATTTCTTTTTTTATCATTTATTTCATTTACTTGTACATCATTTGCTCCCGCGGCTTAACTCCGGAAAGAAATAAACATTAACATCCAATCGCTATTTCATTGCATCGACCTACGTACATTCCCCAAATATATAACATATAGTGTTGCTTCATTTTTCTTCGTTAACGTAGAAATTTCTTGCGTATAGGCCTGGCCACTGGCCTTATCAAAGATTTTTACAGTATTACCTTAATTTTTATGGATATCGTATCCCACTTCAGCTGTTGCTAAGGCCGAAAAGGCAACGATTAGTATTCATAATACGAGTTTCTATCTCTTCATCAGATCTGTCTATATGAGTTTGTATAGGGATTCTAGAGCATGAATTTGTAAACCGTTTCAAAACAGTAATTTCCGGCAGTAAAGTCATTTGGCTAATATGCAGGCTTGCAACCATTAGCATTTACTCAGGCGCGTGCAGTTAATACATGGAAACTTGAGTTGTACATGAACTTTTATGTATATTTTGGAAAAAAAGTGATATTGAATATGTATCTAAATAGGATATTATGAAATATATAACATTTAATAATAAAATAATTGAGATAGAAATAATATAAAATAGATAATCAATTGCGATTTATTTTGTATAAATTGTAGTTTGTTTCATATATACAGCTTATTTCAAAGATAAGACTGAAAGCCGCGCCACATTTACATTTGTCTTGGTCTTATCTTTATTCACCAAACATATACATACATTATTTAAAAAGTTTTATAAACATTTATTTTAAAAATACATATTTTTCTCTATTTCCATTCGTGTATGTACAGGACTCGGTCATCCGGGAACAGGAAGAAATATTTTTTTTCCGAATAAACTTCTCAGGCAATAAATATTCGAGACTCCCTCAATCACGTCTTTATTATATATTATTAAGTTTCTTTGTCTTCTGTTCGCAGTCGCGAATACGTGATTCATCAGGTATTCGCGAATCGTGAAAGTCGTCACAGTTGCTTAATATCGTGCCAGGAATTCAGAAGTCGTTTCTTCCTCCCAACGTGCTTTACAACGTCTATCTGTCTGTTCTCATATACAATCCAATATCCTTTGATCCATTTAAATAAAGATTTATATGGTTATTTCTGAGGACCTTGCGTAAACCATAACATTAACACCTCCCTCCCTGGGCAACCCACCCCCTCCCCGTGTAATAAATCTGCATCATTTGAATGCTATCCGTTCCAACGTATGTCCATTTTCACTCTAGGACCCTGGGAAAATGTATTCACTTAACTCCCTCCTCTCTGACATATCACCCTCCTACCTGGACCAAATATTACAATGTTACACTTTAGGGCCTATCCAAAAAAAAGTCTCTTCCTGCTGTTTCTTTAGAGCTTGACCAACATAAATTGGCGTGCGGCGACTTTGGAACTAAAACCCGCCCCGCCCGCACCCGGCGGTAACCCCTCGCCCTGTCATTCAGTTCAAGCTCGCATTTGCGCGTGAGCTGTGACATCTTGATTTCCAATATACACTGAATCATGTCCAAAACAGTCTTGCAACACCTTGCAGGTGGTACAAGAACAATTGCCAATGTAGTTTTAAAGTTTTGCGAAGCTGAAAAAGTAAATAATGGACCGATATTACCGTTTAACAGGACTCCAGATAGAGCGGCCGCCATTACTGGTTTGTTTCTTTAATGTTGCCCGACCAAATTTATATTATAATATCATAAAATATATTTGTCAATGTACCGAATACTCTGTATATTATGTATTGTGTAATAAATTTACACCCTGGCAACTTCTGTTTCGCGACAGGGACGCCCTCCCTCGCACGCCAATTTATACTAGTGGCATTCTACCTATGTCATTTATTTTTTTAATAAAAACCAAATTTAAGTACCACTGGTATAATATAATTGTCATAAAACAAGCTTCGAGGATGTAAAAGATTGGCTAATTAGTCCAAGGAATTCTATGAAAAAAAACTTACAATTTCGCTTTTCAATCGTTATCTTTGGCATAGTCATCTTAACCCGGAAGCAATTGTTGTTTCCTCTCTTACCAATTTCTGCAGTAAAAATTGCTAGAAATCCTTTTGAAACTACTACATACAGGACGAAATCCTTCCAATCATGGCCGTCTTTCAGAAGGCACTTAAGAACTCGCCGTACAAAACTTATACAAACGATTTCAGATTAAATTTTTTCTTATAAAATATATATATTTTTTTATAATACCCTGACGATGGAAAGGTATTTCAGAAACATGTAGGTGTAATTAATCAAATTATATAAGTAGATTTATACAAATAATACAATCAATTTTATTTTTTCTGTTAAATTGTTAAATTGTAAATTTGCTCCATGAAAGACACTTAAATGTTATTTAAGTGGTATTTATTTTTTGAATTTACCTAAAAATATGATATTTTCTAAAAACTTAAAAATATACCAATGCAGCTCACTTTTCTCTCGGGGCCTTCCAGGTCTATGGCAGACCATACAACAGTCCTTCATAACTATTTGTCTTAAGCTGTGGTCACCCAGTGGGGAAACTGTGGTCTTAATACATCCTTACGAACATTGTCAACCGTCTTATTGTATGGAATGCTCTGAAATAGTCGTATCTGACGACATTTCTAAAGCGATATTCTATTTTACATAATTAATTGTCGTTCTGTTATAAATATCTTTGAGTATATAACACGTGAGAAGGCATATGAAACGCTAATTGTTTGTATTAAAAGCCAACAGACTCTTCTAAATAATGGCGTCATTAAACCCTTATTTAAGGATTAAAACGTTAACATGATATTGACACAGTTCTTGCGGGAAACATATCAATGAATATTTATTTGTTTAAATAAAAAAAATTGAGATATACCCACAACTTAAAATAAAATAAAACACATAAAAATAGTGGTAACGCGTGATATTGGCTTTATTAATAAAATAATTGTATGACATTAGCTTAAATATAGGATATTTAGATATAGGATAGTTTTTTTTTCCACCTGAGGGTAAAATCTTCAATTTTTTCTTAGAGAAAACCTTACATAGGAACATCCACGATGATTTTTTAGCACTGAGAAGTATCCCATCTATGTATGAACATCGGAGGAAGCTCATATTTCGGTCGTGTAACACATGCTCACCATAAGACAAATTACACCAAAAACCGTCGCTTGTAATAATTATGATTACGCTCGGCTGAACTATACTCACTCGCCAATTCTAATCGTTTAACTTTTTTAATTTGTAACATGACTTTCAATTTGAAGTACATTCAGTGTTTCTTATTTCTAAACAAACAAAAAGTGTTTTCTTATTTCTTAACAAACAAAATGTTTAATAACCAAATTAATTAATCAATTAGAAAGACATACAGAAAAATCTAATTCACGAAAAAATATTAGGTTACTACTGGGATTCAAACCCAGGTCACCTCCTTTCCGGGGCCGGTGCTCTGACCACTAAGCTATAACAACCCTCTATGTTTCCGTGAATATATCGACTTATATGTAGTTCTTATTTTTTTTATTAATTGATTAATTTTTATTTTTGTCCATAGAGCAATCCACTTTTTTGATACGGTAGTTGAAATTACTTTGCAATGCAACCGCTAGATGGATGCCAGAATTAATTGAATAATTCATTTTATTCTTTACATACATTTATGCAACAGATATTATATATATTCAAGAACACATTCATATTTGTGAAGTTGTAATTTTTCAGAACAAAGTTCTGTGAAATATTTAATAACCAAATTAATTAATCAATTAGAATTGCTCTATGGACAAAAATAAAAATTAATCAATTAAAAAAAAAATAAGAACTACATATAAGGTCGATATATTCACGGAAACATAGAGGGTTGCTATAGCTTAGTGGTCAGAGCACCGGCCCCGGAAAGGAGGTGACCTGGGTTCGAATCCCAGTAGTAACCTAATATTGCACCTAAACTAACCTAATGCTAACCTAAAATGCATCGCCTATCGTACACGATCACCAGGAGATATTGAAACAGTATATAACAGATTTAGAATCAGCAAACTAATCACTCGAAGACAATTGTCTGATCTGACCTTCTTCTACAAATCTGTCAACGGACAGATAGACTCGCCCGAGATCCTGGAACAATTTGGCATTATCACTGCTAGGCCGGATCTAAGAGTGCGTAGATTGTTAGAAACCACTAAATCCACAAAAAGTTACGTGTACAATGGCCCAAGAAATAGGATTGCCAATCTGGTGAATAGCCACTGTGTTGATATCAACTTCTTCAATGAATCATACGTCTCATTCTCATCAGCGGCAAAAAGATTGTTATCACAGTATTAAAATTACCCTCAACCCTATATGATTATACCATGTTGTTACTATGCTAGTATTGTTTTTTATACATGTGCAATTTTTCTAATCCATTCATTTAAGTCTATTATTTTTGTAAAATCAATGTATATAGCCGATTGGCGTATGAATAAATAAATAAATAAATAAATAAATATTTTTTCGTGAAATAGATTTTTATGTATGTCTTTCTAATTGATTAATTAATTTGGTTATTAAATATTTCACAGAACTTTGTTCTGAAAAATTACAACTTCACAAATATGAATGTGTTCCTGAATATAAACAAAATGTGTAAAAAAAAGTACAGTGCTATTTTTATAAAGGTAGATATTTTCAATGATTTTTTCAAGTTTGTCTACTTGTCAGAAAACTGAAGTCTTTACCTATAATTCACAAGAAAAATGTGATTAAATTTATAAAAAAATTAGAAATTAATATGCTTTTAGTTTTATTTTTATTTAATTATTTATTTTTCTCATTTATCTCGCGAGGAATTGTTAATTCAAATCCATTTGACAGTTAAAATCTGCTGCCAGTGTTAAATTAACGCCTGCAAGCGAAGTACAATAAAACGACCAGTAACACCGTTGGCAGGTTTCATTAAGATTTTGGAGCATTGAGTCATCCAGGAGTTCTTTAGTCTTTCTCTGGATGTCGATGAAGCTCTATAAACATTGCCTGCTTTACCGTGGTCTGGTGGCCTCCGTCTCATGTGTCCGTACCATCACAGCTGTCGTTCCTCCAGCTTACATGTATGTTCTTATGTTCGTGACACCCAGGCTACCACAAACGCGTAAACTTTTGATCGTATCTTTAGGTGTTACTCTTGCCGACCATCTTAGCATTCGCATTTCTGCTGTTTCAAGTTGCCTAAAGCAGGAGTTTCACATAGTCCAGCATTCGGAGCCATACATTATCGCGGGTTACAATAGTCTGGTATATTTTTCCTTTAAATTGCTCAATATCCGCTGCACATCCTGTACATAAATGAGAGTATCATTATCACCTCTATATAAAAATAAAAATATAACATCACCGCTTATATTATTTGTATTATATCTACATTATATGTATTACAACTACGAGCGTTGATGGGGCATTTTAAATCAAATTTTCTCAAAATTATCACACCGAACCGAAACAGAATCGAACACTTTATCGCTGTACCTCTGTTTCATACGCGCAATTACTTGGTGTGATTAATTTTCCGACCGTTGGTTTTAAATAATTGTTTTCCTTTTCCCAGAGGGCGTTCTTGCGTGCCGCAGTATATTTTTAGATAACATCGTAGATGATAGAGAGCGAGGAAGATGAAGGCATTGTAGAAATTAATATGAAAATGAATAGATCTATTCACTAAGCCCGCAGTTCATTAATCACTTTCCTCCTTTTCACGATGAACTCGTCTCCGCCCACCGCGCCGCAGTTTTAACTTTAAAAAGAAGTAAAATTATTTTATACCATCTTGGTTTAAGAATACGCGGGGATAATAAAATTCCTTTGAAACGTTTTTGTGACCTCATTAAACGATGTCCTGATTAACATAACATACCTTCTAATAGAATATTTTGTATTGTGAACAGTGATGAGATAAACTGTGATTGGGAGTGTAATTTATGTTTGATGATTCGTCTTTGATAAAACTTATTTTATACTTATTTTTCTTCGTCGTATAGGTAAGGTTACTGACAAAACTTTCTACCCTTCCATCTCAAAGATTTTGCTTCACAATAAAGAAAGTAATTCTTTACAACGCCAATAACAGACAGCTGGAGGACGTATATATAACTGAATGCCTGTTTGTCTATTCTCTATAAAATACAAACCACTTGATCGATCTATGTAAAACAAATTTGCGTAGTTACTTTCTAGGACCCTAAGAAAAACAATTAAGTATGCAAATTATACAAAAAACTCCCCTTCCTCCTGATCACTCTCATCCCTTTTAAATGCGATTTAAATATCTTTTACATTTCTCATGCAATCTACTCTAAATTGTGCATGATTTCTCATTAGGACTACATAAAACATTATAATCATTCCACCTTTACGTGGCGATTTCCCCTCTATCACCCGTTATAAATGTGTGTTATATTATGTTCAATGCCATCATTTCCAAATTTTGCGCAATAATAGATCCTTTCTGCCAAACTCCAGCCACACCCCACCTCTCCCCACCATAAAATGTGTTTTATATTATCATACAAATAATGTTCAGATGCGCTCTAGAATCCTGTGAAAAACGTAATCAATCCCTCCCAGTCTTCTATGTATCCCACTCTTTTCCTGCCGCTCCCGGATCAAATTTTGAAAACATTAGCGTGATTACGAGACAAATTATTTTTTTTACTTAATGACGCATTCTAAATGGCAGTACCTACCGTCATTTGAGAAAAAATAAATTAACATTTTCTGGTTCTAAAATTCAAAATCCAAATATTTCGTACGTCTAAGTCGAGAAATATTATAAATGAATACAAAATAATGTATGATTTGTAAACTCTGTTAACAAAATAAAGGTATATTTTTCAGTCTATGGGGAATAGCACACATTGGCAAAAGTTTGAGTATGTAAATTTCAATTCCATTAAAAGTCAATACAAAAGTTTGTTTAAATTTCATTTCACTTGATATGTGCAAAACTTAATATATTCATGAAGTCGATTCGATTTCGTCGATGATTTTTTTATTTATTTTCTCATTTCGTAGATATTTTATGTATATTGCTCAGTTTGGGAAGGTGATGTATTTTTTAAACTGTCGCATTTCATACATTACATTACTGTATAAATCAATTACTTAAGTGCGAATAGTATCGGGTTTTATTTAGCTTTCCTATTAATAATGAATCGATAGGATGTATTCTATCACTTATTTTTTTAAACGGAAATGTCTCTAAGTGGATTACTGAAAATATATAATTTAATTAAATAGTTAACACTTTGTTTTAACCACGAGATAACTTTTATTACAAAAATTCTACAGGAGTCAGGACAAGAAATTTACTAGGTACAGTTAATTTTCGAGAACAGACAGATTGATTTATGAGTTATGGTGGGAGAAGGTTAATTTAAGTAGGCATAAATTAATTACCATAGAAATGGATTTTACAGAGGAATATTAACAAAATTAATTTTATTAAATAGCCCTTTATTTAACCTGCTTCCATTGTAATTACTTTGTACCTACTTAATTTATATGTATTTTTCATAGTTATTTATCTAAATTGTTTTAAGTATCGTGAATCTAAGATTTTTACTTTAAATATATTAATACTTTATATGATCCCACTAACAAACATAAAATTAAATAGCCTTTTCATTATTCCGGTAACCAAACAAAACAGATTTCATAATGTTTTTTTTTTACCATCGATTTGATGAATTTTTCAATATTCATGAAAGTTTCCCTTGATACGATGCGATATGCAAACTGAGCCTTCAAAATTGCCTTCGAGAAGCTATGGATAGCTCCAATAATATTATCTTTGTTCAAAATTCCTAACGCAATTTTCTTTATGAGAAAATTATGTAAATTAAGTAAAAAGCGATTCTCTTGATGAAGTTTGTATATTGCTGTCTCCGGAAAAATTGTCATTAAAAATAATTTTATTTACGAGATTTTAAAAATATTTAGACGGGTCTTTTATGGGCATGCGAAATAAATATTTTTCTCACGGTGGCTGTTAAACTATTTTATGGATTTTACGATAACCGGTTAAATTTTTATGTGTACTGCTTATTGTGTGTAGATAATGCAATATTAATGTCGAATAGTGAACATCTACCTATTCTAGTACGTAGAACACAATGTGACCTTAAGGTGAATGTTAGCAAAACGAAAGTGATGGTATTCGAGAAGAAGGAAAGTAACACAGCGTGCGAAATATAGGGTGGTCCATCGGGTACGCCGGATTTAAATTTTTCTCAATTTTTTAAATATAATTTGGCATTAGAGTTTCCAACTTATATTTTTTTTAAAAATGGAAGAAAAATTAAATCCGGCGTACCCGATGGGCCACCCTATATAAGAAGTAAGATTTCATTTTTTAATTTTGAGTAAATATAATTTCATTACATATTTCTGCATTCTATACCTGGTACCATGTAGAATAGTCTTATTTTATGAAAACTTAGTAACCGAGGCAAGGCTAGAATTGCATAATAGATTCCTGGTACCAACGCGTCTAGAACTGGATGAAAAGGATCGAGTCTAGGGGGGATAAAGTGGAAATAAGATGACGTATGTAAGTCTATTTATGATGAAGAAATCACTAACAAGAAAAAACAACAACAACAAAACAAAAGACAAATCAGGAGAGAATTTATTGTCATGTGGAACGAATGAATGAGGAAAGATTGGTAAGAAAGCTTGTATGACGCGAGTTTTGATTGCACCAGAAATTGAGGACATTCGTGTACCTACGACTTGATGTGTGTGGGCACATCAGATACTGGAAGATGATCCTATTTGAAGCCTTAACAATCGACAATGAGCTAGGGTAAGAAAATATTTATTTTTATATTTGTGTGCTAACGGTGCATAGCACCATTCAAAAAATAGAGGAAACAGAGAGACCTTCTTACAAGTTAAACAATTTACAAAAAAACACAAGAATGCAATGGAAATAATAATCAAAAAGACAGTAGGCTGTACATATTTTAAAATAACTCAAAAAAGGACATATAAAAGCAATCAAATAAGTAAATCACTATAAGATGCAAAAAAAGAAAAAGTCAACAAACCTGATATATCACACAGTAGGTAAAACATTAACAGATCTCAATAATAATAATTTTGTTATCTCTATGTCCGTAACTTTATGTAATGTCCGTAATTTCTTTTATAAAAACTTTTTATTTTACTATTTTTATTTATATTCAAGAACACATTCATATTTGTGAAGTTGTAATTTTTCAGAACAAAGTTCTGTGAAATATTTTTTCGTGAATTAGATTTTTCTGTATGTCTTTCTAATTGATTAATTAATTTGGTTATTAAATTAATTTTATTTTTAGTCATAAATTAATACTTATTCTTTAGCAACCGACATACAAAAGTACTGTTATTTTTACGGGTTATAGCTAGTGTTACTTTAAAAACAATGACCATCTCAGAGTCAACTGCATGTTTCACTTGTAAGTAATCAAAACGTCATGGAATATATGTATAAATTCACTTTACTCATTTCCCAGCCTGTGTAGTCTCAGCAGTGATGAGAGTATACGGTAGTTAGATCTCGTATTATTGCAGAAGAATATATTTTTCGAATGCGTTATCGTCGGGACTCTAAGATAAGACAAACTTCAGAGAGAAGAACAGGGATGTCAATTTGGAATTGATAATTTTATATAGAAATATTAAATCAATTAATTTATTTCTACTATATATGACAAACTAAAGATATTGAATTCTTTCATAAGCATGTTGCAATTAATTGAAGAAATTGATAGATTTAACTTCATGTTGAGAAATCTTTACCTAAAATATGTAAATAAGGATGAAGCGAAGCTTATACGTCAGAGTAATACTCCATTCTCGCTGCCTACCCCCGTGGCGAGGAATTAGAAAAAATTAGTTAGTTAGTACGTAATTTTTTTCTCTGAGCAAAATATTTATTGCAGACAGAAATTAATATTAAGCGTATACAAAGGGCGTCCGCAAAAGACCTGGCATGATCAGGTTCGACAAGAGTATTGCAGGATGGCAAAAGCCTCGATAACCGTAGAGTATGCATAAGAAGATGTATGAATGTAGCCGAAGCAAAAATAATGTGCCACGATAGAGGTAATGGCATTCTATCCTCTATGCCTACCCCTACGGGGAAATGGCGTGATGGTTAGTTAGTTACTTAGTTAGTTCACACGATTCTGCCACTCACTTCAATCCTAAGCCAAACTAAGTCATGCCACTCTCACTAAGGCTATTTATTATTTCGTCAAAAATATTCTCAGATTTTCACGGCCGTTCAGAATCTTCTGTGTAGTTTTCTGAGATATTCTGCCATGTATATGTGACCTCTTTGGCTGACTTTTCGGATCCCATTGCAGGGATCAGCCCTGATGATGGACCGTGCAATGGGATCGGAAACGTCGGCTAGAGTATTATTTCGTCCTTTCTTTCCCTATCGAGACTTTGGGGTCTTTAAAGTCAAAGATATTTTCTTTATAAAAAAAATATAATTAATACTACATCGAATTCCCTGACAATTATGTGTCTTTAAAAGGAATATAACTTAGTGGTATATATTTTCATGCCAATTTATTACGGTGCAAAAAATTGAGAATACACATTTGAATTGGAAAAAAGTATATATAAATTATTAATTTCAATATTTTGTTTAATTTATTTATACGAGTATTTCACTTCGACATATTGCATAAACATATTCACAAATCCTTCGTGCATTCGGTATCAAGTAATTTATACCGTTTAGATATGTTATGATATGTTACTAGGATATTACATAGTGTATGTTATATAGGTAATGTGATATCGTAAATACACACAGATAAGCAAAATGAATCAATTTATCTATGCACGCGTCGCACCAATGTATTAAATAAATTAATGAAGTTTTATGAGAATTTTTGCTCGATGTTTACAGGAAAATTTTTGTTGAAAAAAGGTAATTCATTGTGCCAGCAAATGAGATTGAATTTTAAAAAAATATTTTATTTGCGTATTCAAATCGTAAAAAAAGAATTTCTAATGTATTTCTTGTACCACACGTTTTTCAAGAGATTGCGGTATCGATTAGATTTTAATTAAATATCTTCTTTCACGTACAATCAACATGATTTATACAAATTATAAAATTTATATATATATAGATTTCAACATTTAGGTTGGTATGAAAATAATTGTACATTTTTTCGGAATTCGAACCTTAATTTTCATTGAAAATGTTATTTTTGAATGAATCATGGAAATGTCAATATCATTTTACAGTGCATTTTCAATGCATTGTAGCGAGATAGTGAACTTTCTGAATGCTGGTAACAATACAATATGGTCTCACGCAACGCAGAGTCAGTCATCCATGATCGCAAACTCTCGAATATTACGCATGAAACGCAGGGTCAGTAATGCGTGACCGCATTGTCTCTCTGGAAGACACTATGCCATTCCATTACGTACTAAAATATTACATTGGAATTGTATAGATCTCTTAACAGGCCTCTTTTGATTTCTAGAAGAAATCTCTCGTAGGATTTTATCTACAAAAGGCGTCACGAAACGCAGGGTCGGTGAATTTATCTCATAACGATAAGTGTGAACCAGTGTGACCAGTGGATTGTGACGGTGATATTACAACACGCGATACTATCAATAGAGCGAGCACAACGCGACCAGCAGTGATACCAGCGAAATTGAATAAATGGATAACGGGGCAAGAAGTTTCTACGAACGAAAATTGAACGGAGTTTACTAAAATGTGAGCAAAGCAATAGAAACAGCGTTAATGAGTGCAAATTAAGGAATAATAAAATAATAAGGGGGTTATCCATTAATGGGCCGGAATAGCAAACTGGCCCCAGATAAGAAGCTTCTTCTGTAAAAGGCAGTAATATTGGGTCTGCAAAATCTCATATGCAGCCCCAATATCACTGCACCATCTAACATAAAAAGCCTCCAAAACAGAGTAATCCGCGTGTGCGCCCCGTTGGACGAGACTCACATAACCAAACAAATAATCACAAATCTAGTTTGTTGTTGGTGTAGTGGTCACGATGCTCGCCTAGTAATCTGGTGATCGGTGGTTCGAACCCCATTCCAGGACACCAGTAGTTAGTCCTATTTTCATAGCATAGGCTTTTGTCTTAATTTTACAATAGTAAAAATATTGATGCGACACATATGTTCGCATTTCAGTTTTAAAAAAAAATTTAAACAGCGTGAGGAGGATGACCATTTTTTCATAAATAATGCTTAATTGGATCCCTCTTTACTGTTGTAACTTTAAAAAATATGTTGTGAAGAAAATTCATCGATTAGGTAAGCCAGTTCATCTTTTTCTGTACGATGTAAAACGCCAGTTTTTGTCCAATATAAGGCGCTACACGGGACCGCCCTGGTAAATTTTGGTGTAATTTTTCTAATGGTTTAAAATTCGCTGCTCTTACGTCGTACGTTTCAAGGGTATTCCTAGTTATACTACTTCCTGCATGAGATGCTCGGAACGTGTGCAGGAGTGTTCTGAAGGTACTCGGCAATTTCCCTCGTGGCTATTCGACGATAGGATTTCAAAACACGTTAACTGGAACTTAATTCAACTTAACCAGTCACATAAACATCACAGGTACGATACATATCCAGTTAATTGAGCTTATTACCACCATAATAGATTTTAACCGATTAAGAATTATATATCGAAAGCATTATCGATATAAAAATATTTATATATATGTATTTATCACCATCTCGTAATATTCTTAGCATTAATCCCAATTTTAATAATTTCGTTGTCAGTCCGTCCGTCCGTCGGTCCATAACTTCGTGTAACGTCCATAACTTCTTTATAGTACATTTTTTTACTTTTTTCCTTGCAGTACTTTTTTTCTTTTTTTGTACCATCATTTTTGACGGGCATTTTTGAGGCGGGAGCCGTTGTCGGGTGCGGAGAACTCGAGTTGTACAGACTTGTATGGGAGACACCGCACGGCACCGCATTCTCGCGTGGTTTTTTCATGCAGAAGGACGTTTGCGTACATAAAAATGGATTTTGATATGGAAAAGTATATTTTTGAAATAGAAAACCGCCCAGCACTGTGGGACATGAAATCTATGGAATACAGCGATCGCATTTTAAAAATAAAAATGTGGAAAGAAATATTTGATATCTTTAGCGGAATGTTTGAAGTCACTCCAGTTATTTCTCCTTTAATTTTGTTTAGTAATTTGTCGAAAAAAACTCGTATAGTTAAAAAAACTTTTGTTGAAAAACAAATTTTCTCAGATCTCTGTAAAATATTACGAAGGCTCCATTTGTATTTCATTGTTGTAGCAAAGGATAGACCCGGTATCTCGGTTTTCGTTAGCGACGCCTTTCATTTCGCCTTTTATGAACCTGTACAAGAGCCAAACAGCCGCCGCTTCTACGGCCGACAGATTCATTTCGAAACTGAGCTATCCGGCTGAGCGGTGGGAGGCGGGACACAACGCACGGCCCGCGCGCCCGCTTCCGCTAACCGCCGCGATGCGCGGGTGAGTGCGTTATAGCTCTAAGTACATGTAAATATGCTTATAATATCTTATATCCAAATACATTAAATAATTTAAATAAATACATACAGTTTTTAACAAAATCAAAGCTTACTTTGTATTTTTATAAAAAAAATCCTCTTCTGCTTGAAAAATTTAGATAGGTATTAATAAAATATTTCCGCAAAAATAAATTCAGCGTAAGCTGAAAGCCGTCAAGAAGATTTAATTACAATATTATTCGTTCAAGTTTAGTTATGAATCCAAATATTTTTGAGCTAATTATGTTTTTCATACCTACATAAACACGTTTACGTATAAAAAAAAACATTTTCGCGGGGCTAATTCTTAAATTCATTTTTTCGTCAAATTTTATACTTAATTTAAAATAAAAAGTGCTTGCTTGTAAGATAAGAAAATAACTCCTCTTAGTTTATTTTATCTATGGACATTTAGCTGAAGAGCCAAGTCCAATCAATTTTCTTCCAAATTTAGTTTAAATTTATTTTCTTTGTAGAGGAACACCACTATGTATAATGGAAACGTATTAATCGTGGTAAATACTCGGCGCTGCTTGCAGAACAGTCAAACTACTCATTCTAGATTAAATCAGAAGTTCTATTTAATTAGAATTCCTTTCTGATGCACTGATCAATACTCGATACAGGACTTAAACTTTGTGACACAATGAAAAGTTTTTGAATTGATACCGTAGAAATAAAAAAATATAAAATATTTTATTAGATTGGTATGAAAACAATTGCGGTTTATATTTTGCATTTATTTTAAAATAATAATATCTATTATTTTAAGTAATTCAAGTAAAAAGTTACCGTTAAGTTAAGACTATTATTTGCACAGACAAATTATCTCCCTGGAGCTGTGCCTATTTACACGGCATAGCTCCAATAATCGCTTTTTATCATACAACATTATTAAATATAAAGTTTTAAACATTCATAATGTAATATTAGTTTGTACTGTATATTATATAATATAAAAAACCTTTTACATGCATTGAGAACAGAATAAATTAATTACGATAACTGCTTATAAACTTCACCTGTATCAATAAATTATTCTAGCGATATAAGCATAGTAAATATATGAACTATGGAAGAAGATTATAAAACTTGATTAATAAAAAGAAAACTGAATTATAGAAATTCTGGAGAAATATAGATATATATTTTTGTATATATATTCCATCCATTAAAAACGGATTATGCTTTTAATCGGTAGCTAAAGTGCTTTTAAAATATGAGGACTTTCTTTGAAACTATATTTTATCAAAACAATATTGACTTAAACGTTCATAAAAGCAAGATTAAAGCCTCGCAACAAAAATTGAGCCTGTTTATATTAAAAACTGATCCAAAAATGTTTTCTGGAATATTACCTTATCCCTCGAGTGTTTGTTCAACTTTCATTTTAAAAATGTAGTACTTTTCCAATTTGGAGATAACTTCCACCATATCTGTAATACAAAGAGGAAACTTTTTTCATATATAAAAAAGGGCTGAAGGTATTCTTTTACTTCTGTATCCGTTCCTCCGGACATTTTGTTGTTATTTTCTTATTTCCGAACGACCTTTCGAGCCAGTCCTGATAAAATAAATAGTAGTTTAATTAAAAAAGTTAAATTGCGAACATTGTAAGAGGAAATGCAACGTTGTGACGTACACAATTCTTTGATACTTAGCGAACATTTTTTGTCCACAAACAGTATCTGCGAGGTTGCAATTGTGCTACTGTTTGTTCACAGAAAAAGTTCATCTCCACCGAAGCAGTCTGTCGCATTTTATACAAAAGAATTCTCATTCATTGGCTAGCAAAAAAGTAAGTTCTGCAGAAAGCTAAGAGAAAATTTCTCTCGGTAACCTTACATTTTATTAATCTATACCTATAAAACTGTCTATCTGTTCTCTATATAAATGTACATCGTTTGTCCGATTCGATTCAAATGTTGTATACTTCTGCTTTAGAACTCGGCGGGTAACATAGGTGACATTTCCCCCCTTTTATTTTACCCCTTCCTCTCCCCCTGATATATTCTGGACGCAAATCTGTACCGTTTGACCGATCGGACTCAAAATTTGGAAACTTATTTTTTAGGACTTGATGGGTAACATAGGCGACATTTCCCCCCTATTCTTTTTCCCCTTTTCATCTCCATAATATATTTTCGATGCAAATCTGTACCGTTTGATCGATTAGACTCGAAATTTGGAAACTTATTCTTTGGGACTCGGCGGGTAACATAAGCAACATTTCCTCCCTTTTCTTTTACCCCTTCCTCTACCCCTGATACATTTTCGATGCAAATCTGTACCGTCAGATCAAAATTTGGAAACTTATTCTTTAGGACTCAGCGGGTAACATACGTGACATTTCCTCCCTCCCCTTTTACCCTTTCCCCTCCCCCTTCATTCTTGAATTTCCAAAGAATTGTGAAATCCTTAATTGTGTACAGTTCCTATCGTGCCACCATATATAAACTAAATTGCACAACTTTTATTTGCAAATTGAAAATATTTTGTTACTTTCTACATAATAGCGTTTTTGAGATTTCGACTTCTTCCTGAATGGCAATCTAATTGCGTCTCTTACTCTTGTATGACTTTTCGACTTATATTAATTTTCTCTTGAATATTACTAATACGTTTCAAATGAGGATTTAAAAATAAATATAATAAATTTATAATATATTTTCTGTATAAAAGTCATCCTGTTGAGATCATTTAACATTGTACAAATCTTAGGATACCTACATATTTCTTCCAGATATGGTTCTCATAGCTTTGTTTTGCGTTGCTGGTAATTTTTGTATATTTTATTCACTAGCAAGAAATGAACTGATGCTGTTGTTAATGTTATTTTAATTTAATAATTTTAAAAACTGCGTTGTGTTGATTGAAATAAAAAAACATGATCCACACTTTGGAGGTGTGGTAGGAAGAAAAACTAAGTCTTTATTCTTTAGGAAATCCATACTGAAAAATACTCTCCACAGAATACACGATTAGGTGAGATGAAATCACGGACCGAGGCATCTGACCTGAACCTAGATCCCTAGACTCACGACAAATAAATTATTGCAGGTGGGTAGAATGAAGGATGCGAGGGACTGAGGATAGAAGGAAGTATCATTAAAATTTAAAAAGTTAATGGACGTGGGCTGAACATGAACTGCTATCGATTGAATAAGGGCTTTTGAATAATTAATATCAATAACGTTTTCAATCTAGTTGAAAGTACTGTATTTCCTTTTTAAAATTATAAAATATCTTTTTCCTACCATGCGCTACAAGCTCTAGCGATTCGCTTGATATGATTAGAGACTCGATAATTTTCACATAATCTTTTCAGAAAAAAGGTGAAGAGTTACAGACCTAATAATACCCTACAGAAGAATCAAAAAGAAACTAGAAACCCCCTCAACACTCTCACAAACACGTAAACGTCTCTGTACGATCAATAAGATATCCAAGCTTACTTTACACAAAGTTCTATTACATCAATCCAGGCCAGTGTCTCCCAAACTATGGGTCGCGACCCATTGGGGGGTCGCGAGCGGATATTTGGTGGGTCGCTGTCACAACACCGCGCAACACGTCTCGTCCGAGTCATGTCTTGTTTATTATAGATAACGTAGTGCATTCAGATATCAATGTAGTGTCTGCAATTTTCACTCATTTAACAGAGTTAAAAACGCCAACTTTGAAGACGAGATAAAAAAGTTCAACAGGATAATCTTGATTTAAAATCCATTTCAAGACAACATACCGACTAAAATGTCAACAAAAGCAAGTGAAGAGCTTATTGATTTATCAGAAGATACGTCGCTGAAAAATACTTTTAATTGCAAGCAATTATCAAAATTCTAGCTTTCAGTTGCTGGCACTTGTTTGACGAAGCGATGAATTTTCTGCCACGGTTTTTATTAAGACTAAATACAGAAATAAATTGGACGTACCGAATTCACTGCGATTAAGTGACTAAAATTGAAGTCAACGCTAATGCTGTTATGACAAAAAATAGGCAACAAATTCATCCTTCCTATTAAAATATCACAGATTAACATTTTTCGTAATAAGAATTTCGATTATATTCGGAGGTTTTTCTTTTTTTATTAATTTAACAGTCTTTCTTATGGTTATAATATGAATTGGGAAAATGTGAGGCAGGAGGTGGTCCCGAATTTTTTTTTTATGGGTCCCGGTCCTGTCAACTTTGGGAACCACTGATCTAGGCTATTTCTTTCCTCTGCTTAGAATTATCAACCGAAAGATAAATATAATAGAATAATCAATCCGAAAATAATGTATATGACAGTACCATCCACTTTTAAATACGAGAATTAATGTCTCTTTTAAAGGTGAGTAAGCATTAATATTCATTATTGTGGCACATATTCTGTATTCGCATCTTTTTATTTAAAGAAAGTACTGAAAATGGGATTAATTCTTTTACTGGATACAAAAATAAGAACATAACGTATGGTCTTTATGAACACCTTTCGAGGTTCGCTACATCTAAATTAAATATATTATCTTCAATCTTATTATATATTAGTCACCGGTCCCCTTAATGACATTAGTCCAGCATCTGCGGTCCACTTCCACCTTTGTCCGCCCATGGAGGAGACTCCAACGTTCTTCAATTAATTAAATGTAGTAAATTAATTATGTGCTCCATCTATTTTTAAAGTAGTACTTTAACATGACTCTAAATTGACCTTTTGGGTATCGAAAATGTCACACGATATACTTAAATCATTCGATCAACTCCACCGCTACGAAAAGATTCTGGATATCGTTTTACTTGACGATTTAATGGATTATTACTTCGAGTAATTCGCATATTAAGTCAACGTATTGATGTACTTGTGCGTTTTTAGTGTCTAGTCACTCGAATGGGCGGTGATCTATTAGTAGCCAATGTGCAGCGCAGTGGAGGGGTCGTTTGTTTTATAAGCCTAAAACTCAGTGTCAACTAAATATCATTTATTTATCACTTTTGCATACATATTATTACAATGGTGGGTTTATTGCCAGTTGGATATTTTTTCAACCAAACACACAATTTAGTGGAATAATTGAGTAGATTTCTAGTATTATATATTATATAAAATATTATATTGATAACACTGGCTCCATGTTTGATACGAGTAGGAGATGGATGAGGACAAGGAATAGTCAAACTACGTTTTGAAAATGGTAAAATTGCTTTAGTAGCTTTAGAAGATAATTATGGTCTGTGATGTTTAAAAGCAATGACAGCAATATCCATAAAAAATTTAAAATGTTTTTAATGCAGACACCGAGGATTACTGATTTAAAATGAACTGAATTATAGATTTTATGTATCTACCCCTTCCAAAATCATGTTTCCTATAAATTTATTGGCTATTATAAGCTTCCTATTAAATCTCTAATTCAGTACTTATAAATTAGTTATCCTCGATGACTGCATTAATTATTTTTTGGATATTGCTGTCTTTGCTTTTATACCCCAAATAATATATTACGATGTCTGTGCAAAGCTGATTCCACGGCCTAGCCGACTAAACTACGATTGAGGTACTGAAGAATCCAGTATTGCGAATGAGGATAAATGCTGAATAACTGTTTGCTGAATCGAGTAAAAGGCCACGATTTTATAGAAAGTTAAATTAATATTCAGGTACTGGGGGGAGTGAGGATTTAAAAGTACATTTTAAAGCAGAGATAAAACATGCTTGTAACAGAACTAGTCCGCATTACTTTAGATTCCTGCCTTGATAATGAGTTGAAAATGTTCAAGCAATCATGACCAATCAATAGTTCAGTAGATATGCGACGTCAAAGTTTGCATTTTTAAAATATTTATACCTTATTTTTTGAAAAACGTTGGACTATCATTACAGTAACTTACATCATATACGAAAAATTCATTATCTTTAATACCAGTCAAATAAAATAAGAAAACCTTCCAATTGGAAGACATTCCAATTGGAATTATTCAGGGGTTATTTTATTTAACTTTTATTGAAACGAAGAAATTTTTCGTAATCGATATAAGTTACTGTAATGATACTTCAACGAAAAAATAAGTGAGAGATGTTGAAAAAAATGCAAACTTTGATGTCGCATATCTCCATAACTATTGATATTAGGTCATAATAGCTTGAACATTTTCGACTCACAATCAAGTCAGGAATCTAACAGTAAGGTATTGTGGATTAGTTCTGTTACACGGTGTATATTATGATATTGTTTTTTCTACTGTTAGGCTCGTTTTGAGTGGCCGCCACTGCTGGTAGCCAGAATTCGTTATTTCATGCGCTGAATTTTAATAGTAAAATTAAAAAAGAAAAGGATCTTTATTGAATCTGAATTTCATTTTTCCTTTACAAAACAGCTGGGAAAGCATCGCGGGCACACATTTTTCATTTTTGGAATAACCTTATTAACCCCAGTCTTCAACAAAGGCGGTTCTCGTTCAGAAAGCTCTTCGCGCCAATTCTCACTAATGAGAAATTAAAATCGGGATCGGGAATTCTGTTCGCTCTCTTTTTTCCGTGTAGAGGGAAGTTCTCTCGGCCAATTTTCATTTTAAAACCCTCGCTTCCCGCGCTTGGCTCGCGCGGAATAAGGACGCCATTGTTCGGTATCGCGACAGAAGCCCGCCAATTTCGGGCCTGGCTGTCAATACAACACATTCCTCGACTCAAACTATGCGACCCCCGCGCCGTCTCGGGAATCTAGAAATAAAGTGAAAAAAAATTATTTCCCTGTCCTGTTCGAAATTGGGTCCCAGCTCATCGCTGTATCGCTATTATACACGCTTGTCTGTCACTTCTTGACCAACAATCGCTCTAAAATTTGGCAAAGAGACGTATTCCAGATGGCAATACAACAATCATTAATTATTTTTACAAAATCTATTTGATTATTCAAAAAATATATTTAAAATGCCGGCGCATTATTTTATCTTACGTTATACATTTTTGTGACATATATATATTGTTTTAAAAGTGATGTTTGAGTTTTGAGTTAAGTTAGATTAATGTGATAATAAACAAAGGCTAAAAAGGAGAAATTATATTTCAACAACATTACAGTATATGCGTATGTCAATCAAATCAAAAGCGCAAGACCACAAGGATGATAATAAATAATTAAATAAATAAATATAAATAAGTACATGTTTGTTCATACAAAAACGTATTCCTTCGTTCCTGAAAGTATTTCTTATATAGAAATAACCATAGAAAAAATTCTACGAGTTAATGTATATATTGTCGAAAGTTAACGTATACACTATACTAGTGATTATATAGGTTATCAAAATTATCATTATCAAAATTTATACTTTGTAATATATAAATTTATATTTCTAGCCAAAACAACATAAATTCGCATAAGACAATCTGGCTGTACGAATATCAATTTTATTTAAACAATGACTGGGATATTATTGCTGTCAGTCGTTTTATTCCAACCTCCTTAATCCATTAAAATTAAAAATACCTAATATTTATCAAAGCATGAAACCCCAATACATCCTTAAAATATTTAAAATATACCATATGATTATTTGAAATATGTATACAAAATGACTATTTGAAAAAACTCATGAAAAAATGTTAAAAGCCAGAAAACCTTAAACTATTAAAGGCAAGGAAACTCTAGTGGTATATTGTAAAAATATTTAAAATATAAAATATAACCAAAAACATACGCAAAAAAATCCTAAAAAAGATCCTAACGAATATATTGTGAAAATATTACAAGAATAGAATAATAAAAAATGTTATTTGCAAAAATTTGTACTGAGCTTTTCGGATCTAACACATGTTTGGAAACCAGGGAAAAGTTTGGTAATTTGGATCATTTTTTTTTCAAATGCGTTTTAAGTATATATTTTCTAGATTTTTAAGGTTTTTAGAAATAAAAGAACAATTATTAGGCTTTGCATTTATTAAGTATTAATCAAAATAACTATTAAAGATATCTCAATAATTAGCAAAATGTGAGATCGGAGCTTTGTTCCAATTTAGCCAACTTGTTCTGTTATTTGAATCCACGAGGTTGCTAAATTGGACTTTAATTGGTTCTGAGGTAAAACATAAAGAAAAACTATAATTAAAGAAAACAAAAATCATAACAGTATCGGTAAGAAACCTACTAAATACTTAAAGCTCTTCACATAGTATAATCATCGCAAATGTCATTATTTTGGGTAAAAGGTTTGTGATTTCAATTATGGCAACGTATAGTACGTAGTACGTACACACTGTATCCAATCTGCCTGCAGTCCATTTCAACCAACAGGGTGGATACGTCATAAAATAAATCTAATGAAATATAACCTATAAATGTCGGCAATTGTTTCGTGTATGTTGATTGTAGATACATTTGCGCTTCTAAACTGTACATTACAAATACTGTATGCTTAACTTTCTCTTAACTATACCCTTAGAACGATCCTTGCTTCCTGTGTTTCAATTCGTGGTATTGGTTTGCAGCAAAGCACATCTCCATCTCGGTCTCCGGCGATCCTCTTCAGCTCTGCGTAGGAGGCACAATTCATATCTTGGCACACTTGCTCAAGATATTCACGGCGAGGGCGCCCTCTGGAAATATTCCCCTCTACCATTCCCTCCAGTATAGTTTTGAGCAGATTTTCGTGGCTTAAAATATGCCCCATCCATTTTGCACGCCTTTTCGAGATGGTACTCATCATGTGCCAGGTTTCATCGATCCTACTGAGGACCTCTTCATTCGTTATGTAGTCCCTCCAGGAAATTCCTAGGGCACATCTGTAGGTCCACATCTCGAAGACTAGAATGATAGAATTTACATTAAAAATAACAACAAAAAAAAATTAAAACAAAACACGAACGTCCAACCTCACAATCATAACAATATGGCAGATGTGCAATTAAGTTAGACGCATAACGCTTGGTGTTGCCAATATTGAAATTGAAAAACTACTTTTGATTCAATACACCATTCTTTCCCCTAAAATAAAACATATTTTTCAGTAAGTAGGTAAGTAATTATTTAAGTAAATTAAGTTGTTTACCTATTTAAAGTGTATTCATAACATTGACGCGACATTTCCTTCAAATTTGTCGCCTTACAATGAACGACTGAGCCCGCCCTCTGCATTGGATTGTGCTCGCTAATGGCCGCGGTGTGCACAGTGCACGGCAACCGGCGTTTACTTTCGCCAACTAATTCCGGCATTTTGTTCCCTAAACGTCGGAACAATGGCGTCTCTCCGCGGTGTGATGGAGTAATTACAAGATCGTTTCACTGAGGCAACGAAACGGTACGCAAAACGCGGGAGAAATTCTCATTAAAATTATGAATGTACATATACATCATTGTTTAGAACTACACAGCTTTTGATTTCTGGGTGTACAACTTCAATAAATTTATACGAAATAAAGAACTGGAATGCTTTATTATCCTTACAGTTTTAATGTTTTGTAATGAGAAATTTTTGCATAAAAAACTAGAAAGGAGCGCTTTTGCTCCTAGAATAGTATTAAATTCACGGTAAAATTAGGCGTCAAATGACACACATAAGGGCACAATAATTTTAGTTTAAGTATATTTTCTCTTCCCTGGTGAAATTATAGACCTCATTTTAAATCTTCTAAGGGCATTCCACGTCAACCAAATTTGCAGTCGCTCCAAATAAAGACCCATTCACTGGATGTGTCAACTTGAACAGTCGGCATATTACTACTGTGTATATTCGCATAATTATGGCAATTATGCCATATTCTGCGAATATACAACTATGACTATACTATATTCTCTCGCATAAACAAAAAAACTGCTGACCACCTGAGTAACGTGACAACATACCTCTCTGATTTAACTGTAACTGGTTGCGGATATTTTATAAAAACCGTATGTTTTTCCGAGAAACGATTCTCGACGTTTCGTTGAATTCTTATTCAACGTCATCCCGAGTCTGCCCTCTACCTCCTCGGGTAAAGGTCGTCCTCTTGATGACGTTGAATAAGAATTCAACGAAACGTCGAGAATTGTTTCTCAGAAAAACATACGGTTCATATAAAATATCCGCAACCAGTTACAGTTATATGTCTAACGACCATAATAACAACCTTAATTCTTAAATACTTATCTGAATTTATGAATATATTTTTCGAACCAGAGAAATATATTCTAAACATGGATGGGTATAATACCACAGTATACTAAGAACGGTAATACGTCTTCATACAAACTGGCCGCTACCCATTAGAATGTGTGCGTGCGTGCTCGGCGCCGTGTACGCACGCACTGTGACGCACACATTGACATAGAATATGGGGGCACAAGGAGTAGGCAGTAAGGGCCGTGCCTTCGGTGCCATTCGCGCTCGCAGCCGCCGCTTTAGAAAAAAAATGCGCTTCCAGAAAAAATGCCTTTTTTATGTTTGTGGTGCTTTACTAAAAAGGTGTGTTGATTATCACAAAGACTGTGAGTTTTTAAAAGTCTACGTTGATGTTAATCAGCGTTCTTGCAATTTAAATGCAGAAACTAGCTATACTAATTACAGAAATTTTCGGGTTCCGTGTCTACCGTATGCGTCGGAATCTCAGACGCTACGAGTTAAAAGAAAGGTAGTAAAAATAAAGTGACAACCCTAGCGTCAACGCAAGAGTAGGCTAATAACTCGCCGACAGGCCGGAGATATTCTACTGTTCTGGGTATACTGTGATAATACTTAAGCGCATTTTAACCTTAAATACAAATAAAATAAAAAGTTAACTTTATTAAAGTATTCAAATTGTTTTCGGTATATGTTCTATCGATCTGCAAGTTACTGCGTATACCGATCGAAAATTCACCTGCAGCGAATCAATGCGGCTGGGTGAACATGCAGCGCGCTGCGCAGCGCGGCACGAACTGAAATCTAATTTTCTGACAGAGCGAGTCCCAGACCGTCTCTGTCAGGTACTGATCAGCGACTAGTGACCAGTGACCACTTCAACTTGTTCAATCAGCAAATGCAATTCTACCGGTGCATTGGTTCCGTGGACGGGGACCCGAATCGTCTAAAGTTTCGTAATGTTGTTGGTTAAGGTTGATCTAAATTGCTAATTGAAGATGTTCTGGTTTAAAGACACGTAAGATCGTCAGGTAAAATGTTTTTCGAAGATGAAGAAGAATTTTTCATCACCGAGAATACTTGGGTCCTGGGACCACTAACTTTTGTGTCCCCCCACAAACTTATTTTTAACTAAATCCTTAACCCGAGCAACGCCGGATACGGACAGCTATCAATATATAAAAATGTAAATATTCGTTTGTTCAAAATCTTAAATTTCTTCTTGGTTTGACATTGACACAATGCTGCATTCGAATATGCGCATGTTTTTATATATCTACTATATTTTTATATACCTACTATATTTTGATATACCTAATATTATACAGATGTCACATCTGTGACAGGTAAAAACATGCTTTTTTTTAAAAACAGCAAAAGCATTGTAAAATTAAACATATTAGAAACGTGTGCTTTCTCTTTTCTTTCGTTTGTGGCCGAGTACAGCTAGTTTATCATAAAAATTAGATTTGTATTATGTAAAAACTCGCTAATCGAATATTATCTATAATTTTTTTTATTAGTAAGACATTTTTTATTATTAATTTATCATAAAAAGTATATTGTGTATTATGTAAAAACTTGCTAATCAACGCAAATCAATAAATCTATTCTTGCATAGCGTTTATTGATTTGCGACAGTCTTTATTTTGTCCTGAATATTATTTATAATTTATTTTTAATTTATCATAAAAAGCGTTTTGCCTATTCTGTAAAAACTCGTTAATCTGGAAATGATTCCTAAATAGTTTTTATTAATTTGCGTTAGTCTTTTACTTTGTTCTGAATATTATTTACAGTTTGTTATATCATTAAGTCATTATTTATTTTTAATTTATAATCATAAAAAATGTATTATGTAACTATATCTTTTTCAAAATATTCATATAATTTATACTCTGTACGTTAATGTCACTCTAGAACCATGCATTAGGGTAAATAATGGTCTGTTTGTTAAAAAATAAAAAATTATGAAAAGTTTATTATTAAAAACTTTGAATAACTAATGTTTTAGTACTACAATATGTTTTAACTACAATTAAATGTTAAATCGTGCAAAAAAAATAATTTTAATTTCGTTCCAAACCGTATCTCTTCAAGAAGAACGTCTTTCTGTAATAAAGCGCGACTTATTTACTAAGATATTAAACTTTTTAAGAGTATTCAGTCGGACTTTTTATAATTGTTTAATATTTACAAACCCTTAGTATTTTTTTAAACGAGTTAAACTAACTATGAACTAAGTACTTGAACCAGCCGCGGAACCAGACCATGTATATTATTTTGGTGGTCTGTGTGATATGGTCTATTGTGGTCAGTACTAATGGTTATTGGCAAGTTTCTTTACGATAATGAAATTAATCTGTTTACATTATCTGCTGCCGATTTTGAATATCAAAGTACACTTGACGTATCAATTACACCACTATTCAAGTTCAAACTTTGTCGGTTCACGGGAGCACTCCTAATCCTGCAAAATTAGTCCAGGAAAATAGTTTAGGCATTCCCGTAGTACGGAGCCCTTTACCCTTCTCAAGCTTGCGGTGATTATCCTTACAAGTCCTTTAACAGACTATTTTCCACATGCGTACACATAATACTTGCCCCGTAATATCACGAAGCAAACAGGCGGGCGTCAAAGGAATGGTCCTTGTTAAAAGGGCAAGGATATTCCTAAATTATATTTCAAAACGATGACGTCTAGTTCTCGAATATGAAAAATGTATATCCTCATCTTTTTGTTGGTCATTATAACAATATATGTGGAAATAAATTACTTAATTTTGAGCAATATTTTATATGCATGTTCTGAGAACACAATTACTAGATTTTGTCCACAGGGGGATAATTATTAAATAATATAAAGTATAGAAGTCTCACAGAGACGAACATGATTTTCATCCTCAGAAAAAAAGAATAAGATGGCATTACTCCCACGACTACGGGTTGGATGCTGAAAGACTGTGAAATAAAGCCTGTAGGAAAAATAATATGAAGTAAACAAGAATGTGATTTTTTCAAGCCTGTGTCTTTTTGTAAAGTGTCTCGTATCATTAATTTTGCCTCATGGCTTATTAAAATGTAGCGATTAAAATTAATTAAAAAAATATAACTAGTGAATAAAACGTTATTGTTAATTTTTTAAAATTCATTCCCAACCGAGTCTCTTATAATAAAGCGCCATTTTTACTAAGATATTATACTTTTTAAGAGTGTTTAGTTTGACCTTTTCATAATTGTTTTAAAATTAAAAATTAAATTTAATTATAAAGGTAGAGGCGTGGACACTAAACCAAGAATTAATCAGCAAAATCGAGACTTTTGAGATGAGAATCTATAGACGCATATTAAAAGTTTCCTGGGTTTGATGATTTTTGAAGTCCTCCGACGTATGGAAAAAGACCGAGAAGTATTGTGGACTATCATGACAAGAAAGCTTGAGTATCTTGGACATATGAGAGGACAAAAAAAGTCTTAACTAACTCATCATCCATGGGGAAAGTGGTAAAAGGAGCGTAGGAAGATGCCACATCTCATGGCTGCGTAACTTGAAGGACTGGTTAAGTGTTCCGTGCGACGCTAAATAAGGTCGTAATTGCCAGAATGAGTATTTTTATAAACAATTCTAACGTATTAGAGTCGTGGAACCAAACTGCATACGAAGAAATTTACGTTAGTTCGTGTCTATGTATTATTATGGCGGTCTGTGTTTTCAACCAAAAAGTCTAAAATATCGAGATCGTTTTATGTTCTTTAACAAGTCGTGCAAGGTTAACATTTTTTAAAGTAAATTTTATGATGCTGTATGAGTTTTCTCGAGACGAAATTTTATGTTGCGTGATCCAATTCGGCGTCGTCCAATAAAATTTTACACGTAATTTGAAAGAAGTGAATCAGCGATATTTTCGAGTGACCGCGCCGTATGAACCTCGTAAGTTGAAAATTCAATCTACTATTTTCGTTTTTTTTCGGCTCGGTCTTTGCAGTAAGCTGATATTTTTATCTTAATAAAATATACTTTTAATTAAACCACTATTTATTGAAAAATCAGCATGGAAACAAAAGAAATTAAAAGGTAACTATTAATATTATTAACCCTTAACCAGAATTGTTGGTCCATTTGGACCCGACAAAAAATCTAATCTTAATTTTTCTCAATCGCGCGGCATTAAAATTTCGTGCGCCTGGCTAATTATCATTACGTCGCATGCTGCAGTGCATGCTGAACATTCAGCACTTTAAAGTGTACCAGAAGCGGAGGTATGCTTTGCTGTCGGGTCCATATGGACTAGGTCTGGGCCGTTATAGACGCTCTGCGCATAACACGGCCCAGGGTGTGTGGTGGTCTTGTGACCCTTCACAGAGTCCAAATGGACTCTCGATATCAATACGTAAGTTTTTGTGTTTTCTTTATATTAATCCATTTTCAATTTTTAGGGCTCCCATGTTAAAAAAGAGGGATATCTGAATGACCGAGATATTTTTGGAAGACGAAAATGGTCGTATTTCTAGAGGCTAAATGGAGTACACCAAGTAGAAGATGAAACTAAATCTTCGACGTCAATGGCTCAAGGAAGACATTTAGGAGAAAGATGCCACTTATGCGGCCTTAAAAAGATAATAAATAGTCGCAAAATATGATAGATGTTTAAATTATATATATTAAAAACGTGTTTTGTAATAAGTGCCATACATAGAATAACTGATAAATATTTTTCTAATTTTTTTTAGGTTAACTGTCTTTTTAATATATAGTTTTGATTTTTAAAAATGGAGAAGTAGTTTTAAAAATTAACCAGGTAAAATAGAAATACTTCAATTTTTTTCGGTATTCGATATTTTTTCAAATTTTTAGACACTTAAAATGTAGTACTAAATTTTTTATTAAAATATTTGAACCCAATGAATAGTATTAATTTCAAAGTTATTAATAAATTTTGTTAAATAAAAATAAGCTTGTTCTATTACATTCCTAAAAAAATCACTAAAATAATATTAATTATTAAAAATTTTGACGGTATTTAACTGTTGAGTCCATTTGGAGTCACGATTCCATTTACGTTTGTCAAAATAATGATTTAAGGCTTAGTATTAATATTTTGTTATTGTATTTTTGTTTATTAATGCCCTTAACGGTTTTACAAAAAATGTACAGAGGTAATGCATGTCCAGCACCGTATACAGTTGAAGGCAAGTATGATACAGGCAAGTACATATCAATAACAATAGTTCTAATAAAGCATAACATAAAGTAAATAACAAGTATAAGTTAGCATAGAGAAAAATATAAGCATATAGATTTCTTTTCGTTTAAGAAATACAATCGAATTAGTATGTGTAAGTCGTGCGTACGAAGCACATTGTTTCGTTGTGTTAGTGTTTATATCCTTAAACACCAACACAATGAACCAATGTGCGTCGTTCGCACGGCTTACACATATTAATTCAGCTGTCTTTCATAATGGAAAGACCTATACATAGCAATAACAATAATAATAACGAGGGTAGAAAGTCAAATGGACGTTGATGATTATTTTGAACTTAACACGAGATCAAAAGAATGTTTTGTCAATCTGATTTTGTCAATATTTATTTAATTATTAAACGATTTATATATGTGTTTTGGATAAAGAAATATGGAAATCGTTTAATAACAAAAGAAACGAAACAAATCAGATATACAGAACTTTATTTTTCTCTCCTCTAAAGTTCTAAAGTAAGCGGGTCTCCTCCACACGCGTATGCCTTCTTATATGTCACTACAAACAACGCAATCCCTTAATTGGTGAACCTCTTTATACAACCTTTTAAATTTAAACCAATATTTCCGCTTAAATGATACAAAGATTGAAATTTGACCAATGTCCCGACATTTCTCGTGGAAACTTTAAACCAGTTTTCATATAAAACGTTTTCCATTGTATCTTTAAAAAAAACTGAAAAATTTAGGATAATTAGATTGCGTATGTCGATACTTAAGACTTATGCGCTAAGTCTTTGTAAGATACGCTTTTCAGCTAAGCAAATATGATGGATAGTTGAGAAACGTCTGCGAGACGAGGCAATCGGCTGACAGAGAAACTAATTAATTTGTTAGGAGGGGAGGGCAAACATTTGGGATGCTGTGTGGGCCGCGGTGCAGCCTGACCGGAGCAATCTCATTTACCCAAGCCGAGCATTGTTCAGCGGGGACTTGCGCCTTGGCTCCGGCTACACATCAGCACTTCGCTTCCACTTCGCCGGCACTCCAAATAGCGAACTCACGACATTACCATTTTGGTTTAAGTTTAATAATGCTGCCTATTTGTGTTTGTATTTATCTAAATAAAGCTTGTACACTACACTATTTGGTCAGCGATGGCAAACCTCTGTTTAAATGTAATGGAAACAAATTTCCAGACGAACGCCGACATGTTTCAATTTTTTTCCAAAATTAATGTCAATCGCAAAGTATAAAATTATTCAATTATGGGAATTTACATATAATTTGTGAACATGTGAACAAAACGTATTTTCTACAATAGACGTTGCTTCCTTAAATTTAAAAAAAATCATTCCAGACTGAGTGGTCGAGTAATAACATCTTTTTGTGATAAAGAATTATTATTATTTATTATTATTATATTATTATTTATTTATTAAAACCTTATTATACTTTTTATTATATATAAACATGTTGATCATTATAATATATATACTTTTGTTTACAATATTGTTTATCTAAATACACATATTTTACTTCTATTTTGTGCATTGCTACTACTCAACTAGGCATTGCCTGTGCTAGAGTAGCTAATTGTATACCTGTTATTTGTTATGGTTTGTCTATAATACAAAATATAATCAATCAATTTATTTTCTGCCTTTTAATTGTAGCCAGTTTGTGATATTTAATTTAATTTTTGATTTCGGATAGGTTTTAATGAGTGGTATTTCTTTTTTATATAATTTAGGTGCATATGGATAATTATTTTATCCATGTTTTATCTTTGTTCTCGATATTTCGTCTAGATCGAGTGTTCCTTCTAGCATTATGATGAGATTAATGTACGAAATGATAGTTGATTTGACAAAAAGTTGTCATATGTCTAGCATTGTGAATTTTCTGAAAAGATCATTTGTAGGATAGGTAGGTGGTTTTTTCTTTTTCGAAGTTCGAAGGAGCTTTTTTTTTGCTGTAATTATAAGATTTAGGGTAGTTTAGTATATGCCTTCCCAGCTCGGTATGCTATAACTTACAATTGAGTGTACAAGACATTATACTCTTGAAGAGTATTTAATGTGATATTTTCATAATTCTTTCAAAATTACAAGCTAACTTACTAACTAACTTACCATCACGCCGTTTCCCTGTGGGGGTAGGCAGAGAGGATAGAGCGCCATACTCTTCTGTCCTGACATACAACTTTCGCTTCGTCTACATTCATACACCTTCGCATGCAAGCTCGACGGTTGTTCAGGCTTCTAACAGGACCATCTTCCAGTATCTGGTTAATCTGGTCATGCCACGTCTTCCGTGGTCGCCCTCTCTTTCTGGCGCCGTCAACACTTGCATCATACATCTTTCTTACCATTCTTTCCTCATTCATTCGCTCAACATGCCCAAACCACCTGAGCGACCCTATTTTTATTCTATGTATTATGCTACGATCAGCTTTACATTCATTCCTAATATCTTCATTCTTTACTCTATCATACATGGATTTAGCACACATCCGTCTAAGGGACCTCATCTCCACTGCATTCAATCTACTTTCGTTCCTCTTCTTATTTTTTAACGAATCTAGCATATTGGAATTAGACCGCGTTCCAAGAAATTTACATAAGTTTACGTCTACATATTTTATTAGTCTATGAACAGAATATGATGGTCAAAATAGTAAATCCCTGATATATCGGACCTCAGCTTAACGGACGAAAATTTTCGATCCACACAACGTATATCACACCACGACACTACATTAGTTCTCAAATGCTTTTAATCGAGTTTTTCTTTATTAATTCATTATTATTATTAAGAATTTTTAGCTAAAAGGCCGAATGTTGTAAGAATATTGTAGTGTTATTGAAAAAATATAAATTAATATTACATAACTGCAACTGCGTATTTTTTAAATATTGTTAATTTTAATTACACAAATATATCTGCCTAAGCAAAAACAGTTAATCTAAGTAAAATGTGAATCTTTCAAGAGACATATTTGGAATTCTTACTTTATTTCTCGTTTATAACGGACTTCAAATATTAACGTAAAAAGATCTCACCCGAGTTAGCCCAATCGAGGTTTTACTGTTTTTAAAAACTAAAAAAATAATACTAATTATAAATAACTAAATAATACTTTTTAAAAACTAATCCATAAAAACAAAGTTTTAATTATACTCCCTTTCTCATTGAAACAGGTTTCGCGTCTACTGCACGCGTCGGGATCCTCACTCATTTGTATGGATTCCAAATTGAAAAAACCATTAACATTTCGAAAAATCCAAAATTATAGTATAATTATTTTTTAAATTTAAACGAAAATTTGTTCGCTCATTTTTATCGTCGCCATTAGTCTGTCTGCAAAGTTTCAGATCACGGGAAAAGGGTTAAAAATCGATCCAAAGTTTTTTCGGCAGACAACAGACAAGCAGACGCTACGAGTTAAAAGAAAGGGAGTAAAAACGAAATTACACGGTTGGAGAAAGACGCGAACCACGGACGCGCGGACGGCAATTCGGCAACTACATGACATAGCCACCACCGATTCTCCCTAGCCTATCAAAAAGTTTTTGTTTGCCCCGACTATTTTAAATATTCGAGGTAACATTTCTGTAAATATTATTTTTAATTCTTTTTATAAAACTCAATAAAATAATCGACAATGATCAGTGTAGATTTTTACAATTCAATACTTTGAGCGTCATCCATATATACTTTTGTCTTTATTTTAGTTTCTAAGTATGTATAACTTTTACCGCGCGCACATGCGTACAGGCACGATTTTTTTATAACGTACCTTCAAATCGTAAACATCACACATTCACATATCAAAAGAAATTGACACTTGACCAATAAAATGTAGCAATTTAAAACTCACTACATTAAGATTTTTACCATAAGAACATCATTTTTCCCACTTCAAAACGCAACGACTACCGGATATATTGGTTTCCCTCAAGAATTAAAAATGAAACCCTCGTAAATTACGTGTCTGGCGGACGCGATGGAATCGTCGATATTCCAAGATACGAGCATATTACAGGCGTGGTGGACGAACCGGGCAACTGCAGACGAAATGCAAGCAAAACAAATCGATAGAGACAGAATTTGTGCATTCTCCGTGCCTTTTGTCACGCAGAGGAAGCGCGCAGGTAAAACTTTCAGTACATTGTAGCCGCTTCAAGTTGGCTACAAAAATGTTACGATCAACATAAATCGATCTATTTTTTGCAAGTGTTTTATGAGCAGCGCTTCTATTTTTATGAAGCAACCTTTTAAAGTAGGAAAACGTCGTCAGAATCTTAAATTGTTGGAAATTTATCGACTTCGATATTCTTCAATATTGTCCGGATAAAACAAGTATTCCCTCTTTATTTTTGATTAAAGAAGATTTAAACTTATAATATTATATTAAATATACAAAGATAGCTTTTTAATCATCTTTTTTTATACGAATTATTATTTAATTTTAGAATCATGATTTAACATGTTTTTAATTTTTATATATATTTTTGTTAATAATTTGAAGGTTGCTTTTTGATGACAGCCTTTTTAAAAATTGTGACAATGTTTAAGTTAATTTATACTAATTTAATTAGAAATATAGTAATGGTTCCCTGTATGTAACACACGGATGGATATTTCTGGGATAATGTATGACACAATAAAAACAAATCTAAACAAAACTGATTCTATACGAAATTTATCATTAATTTGTTATGAATTAGCCACTGTAGTATAATTTTATTTTTTATTTTTATTTTCATTTATTGGTTTTCTTACAGCCATATAATTAATCAATCTTGAAAAAAAACAATAATTGATGTACAGAGTTTTGGGCCAATTACAAGAAAACGCATATATACAATCGATAAAAAAATAAGAAAAAACATGTCCAATAGTGAGTTTGTGTGAGTGTGTGTATTTGGGTGTTTATTTATTTATTTATTTATTTTAAAACAATCTTAAAAATTTTCCACTGAATTTAAAAATTTACTTTAACATACATTAATAGCGAATGGAGAGGGTGGAGGGGAATGTGGGACGGGAGTAGAAGGGAAGATATAATGTACAAATTAGTTTGGGTGCTGTAGTGTAGATATTGTTTGTTTTATGTTTCTTATTGTTGCGTTGAAAATGTCAATGTGGTGATAGTTTGTGTTAAATGAATTTGTGGATCTGTACATAAAGGAGTTTTGTTTTGAGTTGGTCTTACAAAACGGGAGATGAAAAGTAGGTGAATGTCTGTTATTGCGAGTTGGGATGTGGTAAGATATTCGTTGAAGAAGTTCCGGACTATCAACTAGATTGTGTGTTATTTTGAATAGCATCACCGCGTCAGCTATGTTTCTTCGACGAGTTAGGGTCTGCATGTTAAAAAACTTCGCAGAGTCTTCATTGCTTACATGAGATCTAAATGAACGGAGGTCTAGGTATCTTAGGAATCTGTTTTGGACGCTTTCAATTCTATTTTCGTGTACTGCATAACCTGGATTCCACACCTGAGATGCATATTCTAAAATACTACGAACGTATGAGAAATAAAGTGTCTTGAGGGTACTGATATTTTTGAAATGTTTCCATGTGCGTATGACAAAACCAAGCATAGATAATGCGTTGGTGACTATGTAATCGATATGTTTGTTGAAATTTAATTTACTGTCAAGTATCACCCCAAGGTCTTTGCTTTCGGATTTGGTAGATAATGTTATATTATTAATTGAATATTCATTAGAGAATACCTTTTTATTTCTTGTAAAGCGTATAACGCAGCATTTAGAAACATTTATTTCCAGGCTGTGGGCATTGCAATACGTGTTCAGACGATGTAGGTCATCTTGCAGCCTTCGACAATCTTCTAGTGAGTTTATGGGAGAAAAATTTTTCATATCATCTGCATATAGGATAGTTTTTGAGTTTAGAAAGTAATCACCTATATCATTGATATAAATGTTAAATAGCAATGGTCCCAGCAGGCTGCCTTGAGGTACTCCAGATGTTACAACAACAGTGTTAGATTTAAACCCTGCAACCACTACAATTTGACTACGGTTGGAGATATAAGAAGTAAGCCAACGATAAAGATTGCCGTGAATACCTATCTTTAAAAGCTTGTTTGACAGTGTTGAGTGATCAACCCTATCGAACGCTTTACTGTAGTCGGTATAGATAGTGTCCACTTGTATTCTGTTATCTAAGTTATCTTGGAGGTATTCTACGAAAGTCAAAAGATTTGTGGTTGTAGATTTACCACTTATGAAACCGTGTTGATTAATATTCAAGGTAGGCTTAAGAGCTGTATACAGTTGGTCATAGATTATTTTTTCAAAAATTTTGTTAAATATATAAAGTTTGGAGATAGGCCTATAGTTTTTTAAATTTGTTAAATATACAAAGTTTGGAGATAGGCCTATAGTTTTTTACATCATTTTTTTTATCATTCTTGAAGATAGGAGATACATATGCAGATTTCCAAATAAGGGGGACAGTGCATTCTGTTAGAGAACGATTGTAAATTAAAGAGAGGGGTAAGGCTAGATTGTGTGCACATCGTTTAATAAAGATTGAGGGTATTTCGTCCGGGCCGGCACCTTTGTGAATGTCAATTTTTTTAAGATATTTTAGTACAATTTCCTCTGTCACTTCAATACTGCATATATTAGTTATGTGGTTTTCGTGGTTAATTATGGGCGTAATGGTAGGTCTATCATTCGGTGTACTAAAAACTGAGCTAAAATATTCCGAGAATAAGTTTGCTATATCCATGCCATTATTAGCCTTCCTATCTCCTAAGACATGCAATTTGGGACACCTTGAGATGATGACATATATTTGTCTATTTTTTTAAATGTTTGTATATTATTTTAAACGAGTGGTTTAACCCTTTTTGAAACGGATACGTAAGTCGTATGTATGAGGGGATAAGAAGCAAAAACCCCACTCTGCATAAAAACAGAATATGGGGCAATATATTTGAACAATATTTTATGGCTAAGAATATCAATTTTGCAATTCATAACTGATTTTAAATGCTTGTTTTTGTTTTAGAATCTTTTTATCAAAAGTATATTTATTTTAGATTTTCGTCTATTATGTAATGGCTTCTAATCCCTGCAAATGAAAGTGTTTAAAAAATATTTATCAATTTAAATATATACTAGTGTGTAGTACGGTGGGATTACAGTATTCCATTTTCATCTTTCTAAAACTATTTTTCTATATTATCTACAACGATACATGTATCAGTTTCCCCTCGTAAGACACACAAAATGATATTGAGAATTTAGATATACCTCAGAATTATTAAACAATATTTTAATTCATTTTGAAGGTATAAATCCATTTTGATTGATCCAGTTACATTTACTCTGAGATTTACATATTGAAAAAATAATGCCAAAGATGATGGATTTATATGTAAATATAATAATAGAATACTGTTTGTACCAAGATTAATTTTAATTTAAAAATTAATGTTTAAAAAGATGTGTTATTTAATTTATAAATTGGCACCACAGAGTGAAGTACACAATTTGAAAAAAGTATTGACATATGTCAGTATTCCGACCAATTTTCCTTCATTTTTCAAAAGCCACGACTGGTAAGTAACCACCAGTCCCCATCCGATTACTCTTTCGCAGTCAACATCGACTACAAATAATCACTCATATGGTACGGTATTTACAAATAATTTTTTTAATCACATTTTTCCAATGTCTAAGTACTCTATTCTGTATTAACGACCAAATAAATTTGTTTAATGGGGAAGTTTCATGATATTGATAATGCTTTATTTAACTTAATGGAATTAAATGTGTAGATTAAAACTAATTTACCAGTGAAAAAAAAATGAAATCCATCAATAAATGAATGAGAAATACATAGATTATTAAAGTGTTTTATCGCGGAACGAATGTCACCTATGCCGCCTGTGACGTCATTTGACCTAGTCGAGATCGTCGTTCCACAGGCAATAAACGAACTCGAGCCGCGTCATGTAGGTCAAGTGACGTCACACGCTGGAACGTCGCCTGAAACGTAATTATTTTGCAACGCAACTTTAAAGTCCCATACTTTTTCTTTTGTAGAGATATTTTAATGATTCTTTCACATTCTTGTTTTATTTTTCTTATATTTTTATAATTAGTATATTAAAAATATTATTTTCTATGTGGCGAAACGACGACAAATTTATTGCAATATTTTACAAGCGTCCTCAATCCAGCCCTGGTGTAGGGGTCTCTAGACAAGACAAATACGCCGGCCGCGCGGCTGTCGACCGCCTCATTTGCCCAAGTAAACATTGAGTGTTTAAGTACACATCTTTGTAGACAAGAAAAGTGTCCAAGCCTTGGTAAATAAGATAAATAACCAAGATAATTCATAGATGTCTCACAGAGTCGAATGATGTATGGAAGTCTTTTTTGGGCGTCACAGGGCTCACGACCTGCGTAAGGCTGGCTTAAGGAATCGCTTTAAACAGCGTAACGTTCACGATTCCACCGTTGATCGACCACACATTTATCGAATTTTTGAAAAATTGAATGTATGTTTTTTATGTATCTTATTTACTTTATTTTAATGCAACTACGCTATCGCCAATTATGTTTGAAAAATTGTCATTCCGATGAAACAGTTTATAGATATTGCCGCTGGTAAAGACCTCTTTATTTTTTTGATCAGAGAATGAAGCACTATTCTTAAATACAATGATAATCTCTCTGAAGAAATCCAGTAATTGTGTTCTTAAAATTTTTAACAAACTCAAAAAATTATTGTAAATATAAACATATTTGTAAATAAGCATCAAACATAATAATTTCGATGTCTGTCTGTCCGAAGACGCGAACCTATGTTCCGTCATTTTTGACAAGTTACAGCTGGTATTTAATAATTTTATTTGAGATGACAAGAAGCACGTTTGTGAGAGAAAGGAATCTCTTCTGCAGTCGACATTATCCTGCGCTGACGGGCAATAAAATGTTACGTCATATCATTGCCGCCCTATAGTGGTAAATGTATGAAAGTTAAAACTATTCAGTCCCATATTGCACAATTACACAACCTTATTTCATAGCATTAAAAAAGATGTTTTATTGTTATTAGTTTTTAGACTAGCAACATTATAATTATCTAAAAATGGGACTAGTGGATCCATCTATAGGCGAATGTTCTAAGCAATGATTATTATTATTATATTCAAAATGATGTGTCCGAATAATTTGACAGGAGTGCAGGTGAGTATATACATTTAATTTTTAAATGTTTTAATAAGAAATTCTTAATTATTCAAGTAATTAATAATATGATACTATTGTTGATATAAATAATCGCAGGAAAACATGTGAATTCTGATGCATGGGTTTCAATCAGCATTACCGCAATACCTTTACATGACAATATAATAAAACTTTCTAAAAAATTAATTAAACTCATGTTATGTTATTTATTTTAGATGATATTTATAATCCAAAGAATAAGAACAAATTGGAGGTAGTTTTGGGAATGTTATAAAGCAAAATTATGGCAGATTTTCTGTTTAAACCATTATGCGTTAAATCCCTTTTTAGGTTTTTTGTGTACGTAGGACATAATAATCAATATACTAATTTTGAAAAAATTCTTATAATAATATTAGGTCCTTACATATGAAATTGGCGTTTTGCCGTATTGGCAAATTTGATCTCAAATATCTTCTCTTTAGTTAGGAATTCCAAATCCAAATTTATACAGCTATTTACTCATGTATTTGTGTTTTGAAAATTATAATTCATTTGTTTTTTCCTCAATTGTTTTTTTCTTTGCGTCACTCAGTTTACAAAATGAAAAACTTGAAATATCGCGTTATTTACGAGTACGAGTTCCACCGTGGCACCAGTGCTGCAGAAACGGCTCGAAGGATTAATGATGTATATGGCGACGGTGCCGCAAAAGAAAACACAGTGCGTTTTTGGTTCCAACGTTTTCGTTCTGGAAATTTCGACCTGCAGAACAAGCCCCGTGGACGGCCGGAGACCAAAGTTGATAATGAAGAATTGAAGGCTATTGTTGAAGCGGATCCATCGCAAACCACATCCGAGTTAGCTGCAGGCTGCGATGTTAGTGATAAAACTGTTTTAATCCACTTGAAGCAAATTGGTAAGGTGAAAAAGCTTGAAAGGTGGGTACCTCACGAATTGAGTGAAGCAAATCAACAAACGCGCGTGACTGCTGCGTTGCATTACTCAACCGGCACAATAATGAAGGGATTTTAAATCGAATCATTACCTGTGATGAAAAGTGGATCCTGTACGATAATCGGAAGCGCTCATCGCAATGGCTGAACCCTGCCGAACCAGCCAAACAATGCCCCAAGCGAAAATTGACTCCAAAAAAGTTACTTGTGAGCGTTTGGTGGACTAGTGCTGGTGTCGTTCACTACAGCTTCTTAAATCTGGCCAGACGATTACGGCAGATGTCTATTGTCAGCAACTGCAAACCATGATGGAAAAGCTAGCTGCTAAACAATCGAGGCTGGGTAATCGCTCTAGGCCACTGCTGCTTCATGATAACGCTAGACCACACACTGCACAACAGACGGCTACCAAATTAGAGGAGCTTCAATTTGAATGTCTAAGACATCCACCGTACTCTCCGGACCTTGCCCCAACAGATTACCATTTTTTTCGAAATTTGGATAACTTCTTGCAAAGGAAAAATTCAACTCCGATAGGGCAGTCCAAACCGCCTTCAAAGATTTTATTGATTCCCGTCCGAATGGTTTTTTTAGTAAAGGGATCGATGAACTACCTATGAGATGGCAAAAGTGCATAGATAGCAATGGTACATACTTTGATTAAATAAATATATCATAATAAAAAATAATCGGCTTTATGTTCCTCCCATACTAAACGTCAATTTCATATGTTAGGACCTAATATAACGTTCATTATTTTCTCAAGATATAATACATTCAACAACCAAAAACCTATTTCTTACCTTCATTGAATTAAAGAGAGACGCACATCTTTAATCATATGTTATTCTTTTCACTGTGAAATTAGAGTACGTTTTTTTGTCTTAATGAAAGTAATATTTTTATTGCGGCTAGGGCCTCGATTACGATACGAGCGGTGAGCATCAGAGCTTCAATGCGCCAGAGTAGTGAGGGATGCTTGACAGCAGATTAGTGAGCTTAGTTATATCGTGGCCGGCACCCCTCACTACTCTGATGCATTGACGCTATGAGGCTCTGCCGCTCGCCGCTCATATCGTACCCGAGGCGTTGGTAAGTAGGACACGAAATCCAACGTTGATACCCGTAAACACCAATATAATTAACAACATGCGACATATGCACGGCTAGCACATACTAATTCAATAGTCTTTCGTAAATTGAAAGAGGTCTACCACTATTTTATCTATGAGACGCTTCACGTACGTGCCTGAATGCTCCTTAAACATCTACACTAAAGGACACGTCTCGCGCTACATTTGTTTGTTCGATATTATTTTAACACCGTAGTATCTTTGTGGTTTGATATAAATATTAAATGAACTAAATAAAAATAAATTAACTAAAAAAAAGGTATATAAAAATCTTTTTTATTTTCTTGTACTGTAAAAGCCCACTAGGGCGTTGATTAATAAATAAATAAATAAATAACAACGAATTACTTGAATATCGTCAACAGATCTACTTTACTTGAACGTCGATGGTTTGAATACGAAATCTTACTAATACTTGGACACAAAATTTAAGGCTAAAAGCGATATGAAAGCATCCTTGATAAATACGTCAGTAATCATCCCCCAACCAGCTCTGACCGCATCACAACCCTTGGGGGCGTTTGGACTAACAAACAATGGTCAAGCATCATAACATCACTCTTGAAACCTCACCCGGCTCGGAGTACCTACCCTCGGACCCCCCCCCCTACCCTCACGCTGCCTACCCTTACTTTATAATTATAGCTAGCTTAATTAATATTATATTCAATTATATTTTTTTAATCTTTCTTGCAATCGCGATCAATCAAGAGGTTTAGAATATACTTAACGTTTTAAGCGGGTATAAGTCTTATTAAAGGCTATTTAAGACTCGGATTAACTACTTCTTCCCAATTTTCCCCAGAAAATCCGCCTTTTGTATTTCAAGACCTTATGGACCCTCCCCTGACAAAACAAAATGGGTTTACATTATTCATACGTATAGTATAGCTAGAAATTATGTACATACCTTACAAAAAAATATTTTTTATTTTTTATAAATAACATATCGACATATATATAGATGTGTTAGAAACACCAAAACGTATCTTCTAATTATCTTATTTTCAAGAAAGAGGAAAACAATTTTTTTAAGACGCAGACTTGATTTCTGCTCATCGAAAAGTTATCATATTTTCTTGTTTAAATAGACAGGAAAGTAAAACACAAAGTAAACATAAGTTTAAAGTAAGTAAAATTAAACATAAGTTTATGCGTCGTTGGGTTAATTTATCTTCGAATTCGTGAAATGGATTTCAGATTATTTTATTTAATTAAGGTATTGGTAAGAACATGTCATGGATTGAACCGAATTTATTCCGAATAAATCAGCATACTACTTAACACAAAAACTTTTATTAGCTTACCTTATCCGCCATCTTTTTGCGGCTGTTAAAATTCACGAAATATATGATTCTTGAGGCTAACGCCGAAAGGGATGGTTTATGGGCCATAATATGGTTGGTAATTATATTAATAATGACACACACCGCGCGTGGTAAATTATAGAAGGGATTCGATTACCGTACTAATAAATGAAAAATTTGTTATTAATTTAAGAAAACTATCAAACTGTATAAACCACACTGATTGTTTCAAACGTCTACCGGTTTCAACAGGCACAATACTTCCATAAATTTAATTTGTAAGAGTCAAGTGTTAGGTGAAGGTGAGGCTTCATTTGTGGTGGGGGAGAGAGGTGGAGTTTGACAATGAGACATTGAATTTTGAAGTGAAGAATTTTTGTTGTCGGTATGAATATCAAATATTCATTAGCATTATCACAACCTAAATTGTAAAATTATCTAATTAGTCTGGAGAAGTTTGAAGACATCTTGAAAAGCGGCGCGCCATCGAGAATGTTCAAGAATGGCATGTATTCGGTGTTGCATGTATATAAGGCTCCGCGCGCGGCTAAAGAGAGAACTTTGTTTTGACAGAATGCGACAACTGCGAAAGATTTATTGGGAGATTTCTCGAGCGAGTGCGATTAAAAAAAATTTACAAATACAATTGTTTTCTTTTAATTTTCTTTCAAATAAGAGTTGATTTATCGAATTAATTATTTTATTTTATACCCATCGCCAAGAATATATGACAATTAATTTATTCCAGCGTAAGCGAGTTTATATGCAAAACTCCGTTTAATCTCAAGAGATTCTTTGAAGATGACGTATTAATTGTCGCAGTCAAATCTAACGCCGTCACCACTCACCATCTATGATTTCTGAGTTCACCCAAATTTCCACACGTGTACTCGGTACTGAAATTTATCTCAACTAAACCGCTGAGGTTTATTTCATTTCATGGATAAGGGCAATTAATATTCCATATTTCTTCAAACAAAAATCCCGGCGATTTAAGATATTTATTGCGCAGTTTTATCAGATTTCTCTCGTGCCCACAATTTCCCGTCGCGCGGAACCAAAAATATTTTAAAACAACCGCAAAATTCAAAGCCATCAAACAAATTAATATTGTAGATATTTCAATATGAAGGGATATTAGATCCGGAACCCGCCCGGCCCGCTCCCGGCGCGGTCACAGATGGCGCTATTTATTTTCCCATCTCGGATTTAATAAGAAACTTAACCTAAGTAAGAGCCTATCCATTCGCTGGAAAAGTTGGCCGACTCACGGTTTACGATGTAATGATACTTCCGCCAAAGTTCCGGAAACGCTCGACATTACACCAAGCGTTACGCCAATTGCCGATTTGAGAAGGATTATGATTTGCTGCACTGAGAATCGATTTTATTTATTAACTAGTGCTTAAGCGTGAGGACTTCTGTACTGGATTTTTCTTTATATTAATTAAACACCACAGATTCTATCCTAGAACACATTTTTATTGTGAAGTTGCAATTTTTTCATATCAAAGTTCTGTGAAATTTAAAACTAAATTAATTAATTAATTAGAAAAACATACAGAAAAATCAAATCCTCAAAAAAATATTTGGCTCCTACCGGGATTCGAACCACGGATCTCCTCCTTTCCATGGTTCGAATCCCGGTAGCAGCCTAATATTTTTTCGTGGATTTGGTTTTTCTGTATGTCTTTCTAATTGATTAATTAATTTGGTACCACAGATTCTTTTTATAACCAATGTCTTGAACAGTTGAGAAAATAACTTATGTTAAAGCTTTGAAATGTATATTTCTTATAGCAGTGTCAAATAATAATGACCTATCTATGCGATATTTGTGACAGAAATATAACTGTTATGAACCAAATTCATTCATCACATTTTTGACGTTGAATTGTTTTGTTAACTGTTTTGAAAATGGACCTTCAGAACAAATTAGTCAAATGTGCCAAATGTATTGTCAGGTGTCTGCGGGAGAAATGAATGGAAACGCTGGAAATTATTTACAGACTCATCACTTATCAGTTAATCAAACGTACAAAGCCACTTAACACTATTTAACTTAACGCTATTTTTGAAATTGTTAAAATTAAAATTAACTATTTCGTAATTTATCACTCGTAAACAGACACCTTATTAATGTTTTAGCACTTTATTTACACTAGAACATTCCATCCAATTTCCGTACACATTATTCGCTTCGGTTTATTTCGCTACGTAAGAACTTTTCTAGAATATTTCGCTGTCGAATTATTGTTAGTTGGCCACCCTGGCCCCCGCAGCCCGCGGCTGCCTTCGTTTTATTTCACTGTCAAGCGCGCTAAAACAGCAACTCATGCGCGGCCTTGCCGTATTTATATCTAGCCAATGCCAGTATCGAACCTTCTAGACGTTCCCAGTGTTTAGGAGAACTTTCTCGTGATTTCCAGGCTTTTATAAATTTATCTCGATGATTTCCGAAAGCCGTACATTGTGCTAGGCCGTTCTGGAGTCTTCGATAGTCTTATGACCAATTCAAATAACTGTCACTTGAGAGGAGTGCGTGATTCTTTATAGCCTCTTTACAATACATACAGATTAAGGGTTATCATGAAAAAACTTTTCGGTCCATGTTTCATGGTAATGATTTCCACTGTAAACTTGGAAAATTTCTGAGCTGTAAAATTCGAAGAGAACATTGTTCTCGAAACATGTAGATTTTTTAATCTAATATAGTGGTGAAAACAAAGTAATTTGTGTTTTATTTTAATCTATAATGTTAGTTTTATTAAGAAATCTTTCAAAGTCGATGAACCGTATAGAATGCAGTGGCGTGCAGTGGGTATAAACTTAGGTTATATACGCATATACCTATAAGGGTATATACATTTTAAATTTTTTAACTATATATAATGAACTATTTTGACTAGCTTCAATCCACAAAAATAACTGTACTATAAAAGAAGTATTGCAAACAATATTTCCTAAATAAATAAATATTTTATATAGGTATATAGCTAATAGGGCAAAAAATTTCGATATATTTCCAAGACGATTTATTTATAATTAAATCGGGAACAATACTAATTTCAGATATACGTTTCTTTTCACAAAAATAAATCAAACATTTTATGATATCATTATGATATGTTATGATATGACAGATGGTATTTACATTCACCATAGAAAAGACAAATAGAATTTACATCCAAAGTTTTGGGTGGAATTTGTAAAAAACAAAATTTCTGCAATGACGTGCGCGTAGTTCTTACCTGGCATAGGACCTTTCGAAGAAGCACGCTAAATTTACTTGCCTATTACACAAAACTCGCAGCATTAAAAATACACGTTTTTTTTCTCGACTTGACTATATCTATGGAACAAATTTGTTGGGCGAGATAAATGAAGAATTTACATGAATTTAGGTACAGAAAAGTCGGAAATAAAACTTCTAGCCGTAGGACGAATTACGGCTAGAATTACGATACGTCACGTTAAGCAGAAACGTCATAAATAAAACTTCTAGCCGTAGGACGAATTACGGCTAGAATTTTAAATCAAATTTTTCTTGAGATAAGGATTATTTAATTAATATTTGTTTCCCAGAATCTTTACTAATGCACAGCTTTTTTGCTTGTGTGCGCTGCACGCCACTGATAGAATGGATATATAAATGGTCCAAGTTTTTGTGCAGATCAAGGGGTAACTGATTGACTCCGGATTATTTATTTTCTTGCAGTTGGGGTACGGCGGCCGCCCAGCGCAGCGTCCCCCATATTAATGGCCGATCCGTCGTTTTTATACATTCTAAATGCTTTGGAGATTTAACCCGGAAATAACGGCGATGTGTTCTCTCGTCTCCGCGCCGAGCAAGATAAATCTGTCAAGCCAGGAATAACGGATGTCACCCATTTTGGTATTTATTTCACGATGTTATGCTCCGTTAACGGGTTTTGTAACGGGTGACCCAGAAAAATATTTGTCATCTGACTTCTCAACGGGATGAGGCATTAAATTTGGCAACCACATTACATCAACAAAAAAGGGTCACGAAAAATATATATATTTTATTTTATTTTATTTGAACTGAGCATTTACAATTTGATGACAAAATATAGATACATGACTAACTGTGATTTTTGATATTTAAAAAACATTTGGATTATTTTATTTTTGATACCCTAGTTAGTGTAGCAATCAACTATACTTAGGTATATACAATTAATCAATATTTTAACTTCGCGAAAAATCAGTTTTTCAAAACAAGCTTTTTGGGTATTAAGAATATTTTTTAAACATTTTTAAATAGTTAACTTCTTTGAAAACGAGCAATTTATTTGTCCTATACACAGTTATACTATCAGCAAAAATGTCAGCCGCGTCTGCATGTTCATTCCCTAATGAGTGTAATCTAGGAATTACAGAGTTTGCTAATGCATTAGTTCTGACATTTTCACTATAATAGAATAATGCACTGTGTCTTGATGACCTCGATGGGGCATATAAGTTTTTTTTTTTACGAAAATGAAAATGCTACGCACACGGATTCAATTCAGGCCAATTTTTTTCTCTCTGCTTTGTGCAGACCCGTAAAATCGTTCGCAAATATAGGCCCAAAATTGTTTTTTGTTTATTGTTTATTTTACATTTCTTTAAGATAAATTACCAATAACTCCACACTAGATAAAACGTATTCTGTGGCAGTTATCCTCACTTAAAAGTTAGGCGATAGCAATACAGAATAGAAATAAATAACAATAGTAAAGAAACATAAAAGTAAAAATAAATGTAAAAGCAGGATAACAATTTAGTAATAGATACAAACACAATAATCATGAATCTAAAAGAAAAGAAAATATAAATATAAAGTGAAGATAAAAATTTAAGTAGATACAAAAGTATATATTATATAAGAGTACACTTGAAATTATATAAAGCAGATTTTGCCAATTCAGAGATCAAGGGCGGGTCACTTCTTCACCATATCGTCTACCTGAAATTCTTAAAAATGTGTATTTATTTTAAGATTCAGAACCTTACCTGACCAAACTTAACCTGACCAGACTTAACCTGACCAGACTTAACCTAATCAAACCTCACCTTATCTAACTTAACCGAACCTAACAATGTCAACCATGTCTAGAAAATCAGTGTCCGGAAAGATCATGTTCGCAAAAATCTGTCCGCGAAATTCGTGTCCATAAAAATCCTGTCTGGAAAAATCCGCTTACCAAACATGTTACATTGTTACAAACACAAACAACATATTACGACAAACAAGTTACATTAAACATATGATCAACGTGTGATGGTCGTCATAGAGATAGATTTAATAAATTTAGAAAATCTTAAAATAATAATATTCAAAAAAGTCAAGTACGGACATCAAAAATATATTTCTTCTGTTTGGAATGATTTAAAAGTAAAAGCCTGATATATTTCTTCTTAAGATTCTATGTATTACAAGAGGCTAACAAAATATTGAATATTCAGCTATACAAGTAATATTTCTTAGATCTTTATTATACCATAGATATAATTCTGTGTTAAATTAATATCGTTTGCCAATCCTAATAGACTCGACCTTGTGAGTAGGTGCGAACGAGCCTTTATTATTTATGAATCGGAACAGCAAGTCTCGCGTGTAGCGGGTGCTTTACTGTTATTTTAACGAAACGGACCAATCACAGGCGCGCTTTGCCTTCGACGGGTTGAGCCGGAGGCGACCGTCCGATGACTGAATCCGGCCAATGGCGAGCGCCGGCGGTGAGGTCATCGCGCATAGGATGAGTCACTGCACTAGCGTGGATTTCAGAGATATGGTGCAATCGAGACTATAAAAGGAGCGAACACGATATACTCAGCCCCTTCAGTTCGAGACCAGACTTGCGAGCGGGAGCGCTGCCCGACAGACTACCGACGGAGCCCTGAGTTCCAGAACATCATTTGCGGACGGAGTTGCTGCCCGGACTTATGGAGGAATCTACCATTCATCAGTAGCAGAGAGGATCATACCGCCACTGTGTAACAGCTAAGGAACACATTTATATTATCTATCGATTAATTATTTTCACTATTGAAATGTATTTATTTTGGGAAGATTTAAAATCGGAGCAATAATGTATAATTAATATCACGATTTCTTGTGTGATCTTGGCTCAATTCGTACGGGAATATCTCCCAAACGAATATATTTTGATGCATGGGGATTTTCATACCATTTGTATTAACAATTGATTTTACGGAGAGCTCTATAAGCAGTGCTTAATAGATTCATAATAATTGTCGACGCGTTATGTATTGCATAACCAGATATCAATCCAAATCGTACGAGAAATTCTTCCGAACGAATATATTTTAAAGTATGGGGATTTTCATACTATTTGTACTAACAATTGAATACACATAATTCTATAAGAAACGCTTAGTAGCCTTATAAAAATTGTATTGCATAAGTATTGCGCAATCCGGTCTTCAGCTAACTCTTTATGATTTGAGTACCTCGGTACATCTGGCTTAACAAGTAGCTTCAGAACGACGAGTAAAGGACAGAATGGGGAGATCTAACTAAAGATTAGGGATATCTGGTTTGTGATGGCCTAGCTGGTTGGGGCGTAGATGCTTGCCGGCACTTGGGCGTGGAACCCGCACAAGCCCCTGCAGGGTCCCTTAAAGGCGGGGCCCTCCTTGTTGCTCGGGGTCGTCAATAAACCGACCTCTTTCCTCACCAGGCGCAGGGCCACATAACCCACAAAAGGTTCCCTTTGTCTTTGGAAGGATTTTCATGCCTGAATGCTGTAAAACCTTGATAGAAAACGTTAACTTCTATTTCGTCCTCTGTAAGAAAGACAGGGCCAGAATAAATATAAAAATCATTCACTCATATGGAATAGCTGGGATATTATAAATATGTTACTAACACTCTAACATTCCAAAGTAAATGTTGCAAGATGCAGAATCGTGGGACGCCGCTCTGAAAAGGCATAATGAGATTGCACAATAATTTGTAACATCGCTGACTATGCCCGCAAAGGAGGCTAATGTCGTCATCAATTCGTACCAAAAGAGTACATGATTCTTCAAACACCGGCCTAAAAGAAAGGCGCCTCAAGACAACACACATCATCAGAAACTCGTACCAAAAGAGTACGCCTTCTCAATTATAAGCCTAAAAGAAGGGCGTCACGGGATCACATCTCGTAAAGAAGAGATAGAGTCTCGGGATGCAGTAAGTTCCGGAGGAACAAGGGGGGTCGTTTAGTCACTTAGGAAGTCGGCCACCGGGTCTAGGCGGGCGCGGGGCCTAAACCCCCCTCGGCAGAGATGCTGAGGGTTTAAAAAACCAAAATTTAGCATTCAAAGAAACTATTATTTCATATAAACTCACGGGCTGTTGTAGAATCCTTTCGAACAAACCATCCCCGAGACCTTATCTACTTATTTATAAAGAAGTTTCGCTTCAAAAATGTCGTATTTCGTAAATAGCAAATATATGTATTATTTTCTCACGCAATTAATATGAACAGGTTCATGCACGTCTAGGACGAAACCATTCAAGGTAAGAATTTGCTAATACAAAGTGTTTATAATTATTAATTTCAGTGTTATTTAATATGTGTGAATTTTTCCCTTTGCAACGTTCGAACAATTCTACTGGTTTGTCCCCAAACGGAAATGTTTTATTTCTAATACACGAATTCTTCTGGTGAACGTATTTTATTGTAACATAAATGTATAGATTATTAGGTTCGTTAGATGTTTTTATTACGTAATATTATGCAATTGTTTCCACACTGCTCCTATAAAAGAATTTGAAGTTATTACGATACACAACGGGGTCCTTCATCCATTAGACGAATCATGTGCCAATTCAACGACGTATTACGAATAGTATATATTGTATTTATCGAGATTTAGTCGCATTTATTATTTCTAGTGAGGTTTTTAGTATTGGTTCCAGGCGCCATTATGAGGCGGAAATAGTTCATATTCATAGCCCGACTGCAATAGGTATTTTTGTCGCGTAAGAGGTAGCACTTTTAGGAATATAACTGTGTTTTATGTTTCGTCCCTGACGGACAGGATGGTATAGCTGTGGCTATTTAGGTAATATACTTAGTAAATGCAAAGGGCATTAGGTATTTTCAATATAGTATGCGAACCCAAGATGTTAGTTAATATTTTTAGTTAATATTGCATTCAAAAGCGCAATTTTCACAGAATAATTATTTCCAGTTAATAATATATATTTTAGTTAAATGTATAGTTAGCACAGGCAGAGTATTAATATTGTATAGAATACATTATTTATAATATTTCAAGAAGGTATAATATTTTATTCCGCGATCCTTTTATAGTTACAGCGTATCTGTCGACCTCAGCCGTTGCCACCCGCGCCATACAACTATTTTCGCTAACATCATACGGCAAATGACTTTATTCATTGCAATGAAATTTATATTATTTAATATTATTTTCCACGACGTATTTTTGACGGGTCACCCCATAGGATTCATCACATTGTTAGCCGCGGCCAGGAGTTGGCAAATCAATGGAACATAATAGCTAAAATTAAATATCAACTCGCGGCGATTAAGCAACGGCCTTTTAAATAAATTATTAATACAAAATTCATCGTTAATACGTTAGGAAGACCCCACTTGGATCCACCACAGTGGTTGGCCGCGACCAGGAGATCGAAATGAAAAATATAATAATAAAATTAAACTCGCGTCAACTATTTTACGTCTGTATAATATTTTTCATATAATAGAAAGCATCTCTAGAAATACCGTCATTTGACGAGGACCCACTATCTGGTGCTGGTTCATCACAGTGCTTACCGTGACCAGGAGAACGATTTATATTGAAATACAATAAAATGCTTTATAATATTAATTGAACATCATTTCGACATTAAATACAGTCCGCTCGATTTGATTAGGATACCCTCTATCATGCGGACGCATCACAAGGATACAGATTAGTATTAAACTAGCTGTAACCCGTCAAAAATGACGTTACTTGTATTTGCCAGTTCCTAAAGAATAAGTATTTACATGAAAGAGTAATAACGATTTTTATCAAAATATTTGAACATTTTTTGATATTTCCCTTGCGTGAAGTTAAATTTCAAGTTTACTAAGAATGGTTTAAAGGATGCGGTTTTTTTTTTTAATTTTTTCATTTCCTTTCTTATTTCTATCAAACAGATCTTTCGTGATTGGAGTTCCTTTATTATTAATTTTCTTCTAACTGCTGGTGTCTTTTCTGTTGCTTCAAGCGGCCGGCGTGGACATACGTTGATGAAATGGAGTTCTTTGTAGCTGAGCAAGTAGCACATCACTTCATCGTCTGAACTAAACTGGCATAAAACACGCCGTAACAATTTCGAGTACCTAGGCCTCATGGGGATCTTTTTCTACTGGTGTTGAAGCATACGTCACTTCAGCTGGAAATTATTTATTTACATTTGTATCATCTGACTAGTAATGTTAAATACATTAATACACAAACAAATTTTGTAACAAGATGGAGGAAGAAAATAAGGCCTATGCTTAAATTTCGTAGGCCTTATTAATTAATCGGCATCATTTAGGTACCTATATAAGAAAAACAAAATAACACAAATTTGGGTTAAGATACGTCATTCAATTATTAATAATATCAGAAACGTGAATCAATAAAGAAATAGACAGAAAATTTACTTAATTATGTGTATTATTACAAAAAATAATTTGTAAAATAATTTTTTCGCACCAATTTTCACCCAACTGCGCTACCTAAGGGTATACCTATAATATATATATATACCTATATATATATATCTAGTATATATATATATAAATATTTATTTATTAAGAAATAAATAAATGAAATTAAGAGAAACACACAAATATCAAATAATAAAACTGAAGTAGTTTTTAAAATTAAATACTGGAAACTGGATTCGAACCACGGACTTCCGTGTTTCACGCACAGCGTGTTACCAATTTATATATTATGGAAAAGAAAAAATTAAAGTCGACGAACTATGTTAAGTGGGGTGTTTAAGTCGCTATGTTCCGCATTAGAATTTATTATTTGCTTTATGTGTGCATCAATCATGAAACTATTACAATGGTGTAGTTATTCAATATGACGTAACATAATTCTAGACAACTGAACTTGTTTTTCTTTTCAGTTTTTATTTAAAGTTCACTTTTTGTGCAATCGGATTTTTTAATTTTTTAATTTAAATTTTTTATTATTATTCATATAGCGAGGCCATCCCCCAAAAATATAATGCTACACTGGGCAGGGAACGAGGTATCGTCTGCAAATTTGTAGCGGCAAATGCGTTCGTTAGGTTTCTGTGATTGTAGCCTTGAGCGAGATGAGAAATTTTAAATACGTTTTTTGTTTCTTAGGCTTTATTACCTGCAGGTACCATACTCAATATTAATAACCATAAATATTTTAATAGATAACCATTAGATATAAATAAAGCAAAATTACACTTATACAACAAACATTTACTGATTTATCTATCATTTTTGATTTGGTAAAATAACAATTTAGTTAACCCATAAAAAATCTTTCTTTGTAAACGCCAAGAGATTTGTGATTAATCTTATATCAGTGTCTGCATTACAATATAACAAATTTTTGTCGCTACAAAATTCAAATGTATAATTCGGTACGCAGAAATTCATTGGATATTTTTTATTTTTTGATTTGATTATAAATGATTACGTAGTGTGTTGGTGATAGCTTTGAAATGCCATTCAAGACTTAAAGAAACGTGACATTTAATTACTCCTTAGTTTTACATAAGGCTGGACCAGAAAAAACATCAGAAACAACAACAAAACAGAAGGTTTAATAAGACAAAAGTATATGGAAGTAAAAGAGTAGCTTGTTGGTCTTGTGGTTAGGACACTCGCCTCGTGATCCAATGGTCGCGGGTTCGAATCTCAGCCCAGACTAGCAAGTTAGTCCTATTTTCATAGCACAAGCGTTTAGCTTAGTTTGAAAATAGTAAGAATATTGATGTGACACGTATTCCGTGTTCGCATCTCTATTTATTTAAAAAAAAAAAAAAAAAAAACATATTATTTGCTGAAACCTATGCAATCTTTTTCATCGGGACGTAAATAAATCACAGATATACTATGATTAATATAAATAGTATATGAAACTCATCCACTATTGGCTCTGTTTACCAGGATATGCGACAGAATTGTTCGGGATAGTAGCGATTAGAAAAAGTGACCTGCTATCATTCCTAGTTCCTATTGCTCGAGTAAGATGGAACAGATTTTGAAAAATCATACCCACAAGATAATCAATATTCAAAATGTAGAAGATATTTCACTTGGCATGCGTATTTTAAGGGAAACTTCTTCCAAGAAATAATAAATGGTCAGTTTTTTATTGACAAACCTGTTTTAAGGTGTTAATAATACTTTTAATTAACGCACCGTATACATATATAAGTAAACTTATGTAAATATACACTATAAGTATTCGTAAATCTTAAATTTCAAAACATAAAAATTTGTTGCGCAGTGTAGAGAGGATACAAACATAAAAGCTAAAAACATAACACACAAAATTTGCCAATAGATAATCTAAAAAACCCACGTATTTATTTAATAATAGTGATTAATAATATGTGTTTCCAAGAGAGATTGTTTTCATAATAATTAACCGTTGTTGTTCTCAAATATAAATTATTACTGTATAGCAGTTATGAGAAAATTTTCCCCATCCAGTTATGAGATCTACTATCACTTTGTCATATAATTTGACTTGTTTAGTTACGAGCATACTTTATGCGTGTTTTGAACAATGTAGGTAGGTACGTTGACTTTTAGAACGTGCGCTAGTTTAGTTCTTGTTGCTAACAAATTATGTTTAATTAATTAAAAATTATATTCTTGATAAAGTAAAATATACAATTGTGATTGGTGTTCACTTGTGACGATGATTGGTATCAATGATTTAATGATTGGATTGCCCGACGAGTTACGAATAAATACAATTACCAACCACCGTTGTACTAAAACACAGCTAATCTCATTCATAATATCTATATAAATTATATTTGGAAAATTAAAACTATTATTATGTGTTTAATTATATTACTAAAATTGATTCGTTTTTCATCAGTTAAATTTCATTTTTATGTGACCACCTATTTCGTAACTGCATCCAATTCGACTTATTTTAATTTTGTATTATTTATAGAAGTCATTTCAGACGTAAACATGGGTTATTTTTGAGGTTAATTTGAAAAAAAGACTAAGATTGTTAAAAGGACGATTTACACGTAAGTTGAAATATTATTCTTTAAATTGCACCTACTGGTATTCAAAACGAGTTGATTATTTATTTATGAGATCACGGTTTCTTTAATGGTTTTTAAGTAAATCTTAAGTGTATTACATATAAATAAATAATTTTATTACCCATGCTTTATACTGTATTTATTATAAGTTGACATTTATTATTATCATTATGAAATATCGTACGTAAAAATAAGGGTTATTATTAAAATCGAAATTGTCTACCTTAGGGTATCCTTATTACTTAATAACAAATTTATATTTGACCCTAATAGCATTATTATGTTATGAATAACATACATTTTATTTAATATTTGTGATCCTAAATGACTGTTGTATATATAATGGAAGAGGAAATGAAATTCTGTATTTTAGACTCAACATTAATTTTTCATACTAAATATTTATGAAAGTACGACATAATTAATATTCACTACAATCCCTCAATATTTTCAAAGCAAAATAATTATTTTCATCACAACAATAAACATATTCAGAAATTATGTAAAATTACGTTTATATGACTATAGTAAAAAATATAGTTTGTCAAGTCTTTTGAAAGATTATTTTCATAATATATTTTCAATGTCAAGAAGCTATATTTTAACCATCTTTGTATTGCAATGTTTCTGAAAATTCTTTGAGAGAAACCTCTATATTTTTACGTCAACGTGAAATATTAAAATAACGAAGTGTATTTTTTCGATTTATTATAAAATATTTTTTTTTTTTTTTTAATAAATAGAGATGCGTGTTTTTATTTATAGATTTAAATAAATAAATAGATTTAAATAAATAGAACACGGAATACGTGTCACATAAATATTCTTACTATTTTCAAACTAAGCTAAACGCTTGTGCTATGAAAATAGGACTAACTTGCTAGTATGGGCTGAGATTCGAACCCGCGACCATTGGATCACGAGGCGAGTGTCCTAACCACAAGACCAACAAGCTACAAACAATATTGTTTTTATGTTTGATTTATTAATATTTATATTGGTGTTTTATTTTTTTTAGTAAGGAATTACATTTATATGATTTGTAAAAATCATAACGTCACAAATAAATTTTGATTTTATTTAAAAATGTTAACATTTATTCACACTGTAATCAATATTCGTAAGTAAAAAAGAGAGCATTATATAGCTAAGCATACTATTACTTGCGCCGAAGGAGCGTGTTCTATCAAAACGAAACATAAGTCAACGGAGAGGCTTACAATTTTTCACGTGACAGACTTTTAAATCAAAATATTCCAACAAAATACGTAAAGAGTTATATTTAAATATGGTTTGCGCAGTTGTCAGGCACGACCTGCCAGACTAAAATTAACAAAAAACAGCATAATCTTGTGCCTATAAATCCGGCGCTTTGTGTGAATTTTTAACGAGTCAATTATTTTTTTGCTTTTAAATACGTGTCTAAGTTCTAAAGTGGAAGTAAATCAACAGTACCTTGAGAAAATAAAGCGAAGAAATCAAATTCATGAACATCTTTCCGTTTAAGCTTTGGGTTAAATGACCTAATCCCCTTATACCTTGAGTACCTTGAACAGTACCTTGAGAAAATAAAGCGAAGAAATCACAGCATTCATGAACATCTTTTCGTTTAAGCTTTGGGTTAAATGACCAAATCTCCTATTTACTTACTGCAAAGTACTTTATTGATTTTTAAATTAATCGTTAATTTTAAAATTTACAAAAAAATACTTTTTTAAACTAATGTTTGGTTTTATAACAAGGATTTCAAACACAAATTAAAAATTCAGATTTAAAAAATAAAAATACTAACTCATAAAAACCATCTTTATATTATACTCCCTTTCTCATTGAACCAAGTTTCGTGCCTACTGCACGCGTCGGGGTCATAAGCCATTTGTATTGATTTCGATTTGAAAAATCCAAAATTATCCTTTAATTATTAATTTTTTGAAACGAAAATTTGTTAGATTATTTTTATCGTCGCCACGAGTCTGCCTGCAAAGTTTAAGCTCAATTGAATCACAGTAACAGGGTTAAAAATTGATCCAAAAATTTTTCCGGCAGACAACAAACCGCAGACGCTACGAATTAAAAGAAAGCGACAAATAAGATATTTTTCGAATATGGATGACCTCTCATTCAATACTGAGTTTATTAAATATTTATAATTTTTAAGACATTATTTATAAGAGCTGAATTATGGCAATATTATATTCATAAAAAATCTACTAAAAATAATATTGCAATAATTTATACATTTTTTATCCTTGTCCTCACTACTTTGCTAGACTTATATTTTGTCAAAGTAAGTAGTTTTTTTCTGTTTTCCTGTTGTAATTAATTAATAAATAATGTCAAATAAATTTATTTTCTTGTAATATGGTTAAATTTGTAATAAGTTCAAAAAAGTCAAAAGATTACTGCGTAGAAATAAAGATTTTAAAGAAGGTAGAGAAATCATTAAAACGAAAACGCGTATATGAGTTTTTACTTTACCAGTCTTATTTAGAAAAAGGCACTATAGATGTTAAGGTGATCGTCTAGCAGAGTGAGCAAATTTCACAATTTTTTTTCATATCTTTTCTTGCGTTTTTATCACATTTTTGTAGAGAAATATCTCATTTTAAAATTTATTCATCAGGTTGTGTATATTTTAAATACGAATATCATATTAAAATGTTACAAACAAAATTATATAACTGATTAATAAATTACCAAACCTTCGATGTTTTAAAAATGAAGAAAATTGCTCCACTTTGTGGGCCTTTTACGACTGAATGGATTGTTGAGATGTCTTTTTATTCAATAATATTACAAAGTAAACGTTTATCTTAAATTAATTACAATTATTGAAAAATCTGTTAGTTTTTTTACATGCAATTTATGTTTTAAAAACAGTGTTTTTTTAAAATTATTTTTATTTTTTGTGTATTTTTTTAATCCTTATTAGATAGTTTATAACTTTTTTCTTTAATAAATTAAAGGAAAATAAAAATTTAATTATTTTATTAATTTAAAATTAATCCAAAAAAAATCAAAAAAATATTCTCGATTTCAGATTTTAGCTATTTAATCAAGGCACTGCGTATTGTGTCATAAATACGTTGCGTCTTGATTAAATATCTAAAATCAGGAATATCCACAAAGATTTTGATTTTTTTTGTTTTTATTATAAAATTATAATATCTATTCTTTTGACTATTGATGTAAAAAAGTTGTCAACCATGTAAAAAGAGTTGAAAAAAACCCACAAAAAAAATATATTAAAAAAAAACAGTATTTTTTAAAACATAAATTGCGAGTAAAAAACAGATTTTGCTATAATTGTGATAAATTTAAGATAATCGTTTATTTTGTAATAAGTATTGAATAAAAAAGACATCTCAACAGGCCATTCAGTCATAAAAGGCCCACAATGTGGAGAAATTTTCTTCATTTTGAAAACATCGAAGGTTTGGTAATTTAGATATCAATTATATAATTTAGTTTGTGACATTTTATTAAGATATTCGTATTTAAAATATATGTAACCTGATGAATAAATTTTAAAATGAGATAATTCCCTACAAAAATGTGATAAAATATGCAAGAGAATATAATATGAGAAAAAAAGGTCAAATTTGCTAATTCTGCTAGATGATCACCTTAACGTGGAGTAATTAAGCCCCGCGTAACGAATGATTGTTACGATTATGTATATTACACAGAGTGTATCAGTGCGTTAGTAGCTATCCTTGCCATGGATGGTTGATGTCAGTACTCAGTACGCAACTGACTTCATTCTTACATCATGATCTTACATGACTTCCCTGGTCATCCTAGAGCTGGAGGGAAAAGTTACGAAACGTTTACTTAACTTACCAAAAATCATTTTTTCTTTCAAATTGCGAACAAGTTGAAACTCGCGTACGTCACTCGTGTTAGCGTATATTGATATGCTCTATTTTCAACTGCAAAATTATTATTAAAAGAAAATATAAAAAATTAAAAGTTGAAGAGACTCACCGTCTTGTTGCCGAGGTTCTTGATCCGGCAGTTGAGGTAGGCCGTCTTCCCCAGCAGCGCCGTGACGTTCTTGGAGGCGTTCAGGTCGAAGTAGGGCCCGGCCCTGCCGCCCGCTGGGGCCCCCACGGCCCCCGCGCCTACCGCGCCCAGGGAGTTCTCCGCGGGGCCCGAGGTCTTGCCCTCGGCGCCCCCCGCATCCTCCGGCTGCTTGCCGCGGGACCGCTGAGCAGAGAGCACTGGAAAAATAGATAAAATCTTTTGAATTAAAGCAATAATATAATGTTAATATTAATGAAAAAAATCAACAGATGTCTCTAGCAGAGACTGTAGTAATATATTAATGGTTCTTGATTCGAATATACATATCTAACTTTCAAAAAATTGTTAATGTGTGAATGTTCTTACGATGGAATTGGTGAACGTTACATTGTGTAGAGTATACAGGTGGTAAGCTCAGAGGCATCGTATAAGAGGCTTTCATCCACTTTTCTCATATATAAATTAGCTTCCTCTCTGTGAGAGTTCTATAATTTATCCTTAATTAATTATTCATCCCTCTAGGGAAAAAATCCAGTAAACGTGTTCTTAGAAAACACTTTCATATGAAAATATTGTTTAATAATAAAACACATATAATTCATTATTTGACATGATAAAATCACATTTTGTTTTGAGAAATTACGATTTATTATTATTTGATTATTATTAATTAACACAATTAGAAATGAAATAGCTTTATAAAATGTGTTTATCTATTGAAAAAATATAACCACTGGGTCACCAGACCTGTAAGTTACTTTTATCGGTAAAAAGCTATAACTGAAAGTCAACAAATTTCATTTCATTTTTTTGCGAACAACTTTTTAATTACAATGTTGATAAAAGCACGGTTTCAGCCTAGCAAGTTCTATTCAAAGGTTTTTGGATGTAATTTAGTATGTTGACTTAGCTTTATTGCTCGAAGCATTATTATTATTATTATCATTATTGCAAGATTTGAGTTTTAAGATATTTTTATTTGTTTCAAATAATTAAATTTGGATCCATATTTAATACAATAATTTTGATTTTTGCTTTCGGATATGTAACAAGAGTTGAGAATATATAACGAGAGTTGAGAACAGAAAGAAGAGAAAGACTTGAGAAGTCCCGTAATACACACACAACCCTCTTACGCAAGTCAACAAGATTAAGATGGGCAGATAATGTTAAAACAGGTCTGTAGGAGGAAGGCTAGGGAACAGCACACAACGATAGCAGGTGGAGGGAGATTTGTAATGACTGCAGTCACAATCTCGCAAGTGATATGAGGCCGCTAAAGAAGAATAATAATAAATATCAATTTTTTCCCGACGCCCATTTAAAATAAGACACTTTGATAGAGAGGAAAATGCGTCACAAAATGCAAATTCGTTTAATTTGTTCCCATCATTGTACTAGTTTACTGGGGGTAATAACTGGCATCCGTGAGTCGTTAACTGTATTCAGTGCTTTAACTCAAATTTTATTGAAAATATATAAATTCATGTTTCAAGTGAAAAAGTAAATTGTTGGATTTAAAAATAAATAAGTGAACTGAGGGCAAAATTATGGATGGCAGCCGTGCGGCCCAACTCTGCTTTGCAACACTGGGTTGCACGTTTGCGTTTATTATTGGCATTATTTATTTATGAAATTATGGATTCTGTGTTTAAGTTTAGTTGTAGAGCTCTTTTTATATTTCTGTTATTATGTCATTTTATATTTCTTTATATGACTTTTTTTATTTTCTTTTTATATTTCTCATTACCGACATGTATTACCCAATGTTTATGTAAATGCTCTGATGGGCGTATATATACTGAAATAAATAAAATAAATAAAATTATTGCATTAAAAATGCCAACCTGACGGCGAATGAGTAGGACCGGTTTAGGAGCTTTTGCTTATAAAACGGTCCTGGGTAAGTGGTGGGTCTGCCGCCATTGTCTGCCCTCAATGTTGGATTTGTTTCAATTAGATCTATTCGTTCGCACAATTTATTTTATTTCTGCTCGATATATACTTGTCGGGACACATTACATATCCCGAGTGACTTGTAGGCTATCGTTTGATACATTGTCCCACTCGGACTTACGGTTCATAAGCCACAGCGTCCCGAAGTTGAACGAGCGTGACAATGTGTGACGATTACGTAATCATCTCGCGCGGGGCACAGAAGGAGGGCGAGCATGGCTGATGCAAACCATACATCTGTCTTCAATCCGTCGACAAATTTAATATATTTTCGTGATGTTTGGATAGTTGAACACGTACGCAATATCTCTATTCGATTTTAAAAACGTATTTACGTGAAAATTGAGAAAAAACAATATTTTCACTACAAATGTGTTAGATTCGATTTAAAAATCCTTACGCCACATTTTAACTCTCAGGAATTTTTTTTGTACAAGTATTTATGGCAATTTTTTACTGTTGGGTCCAATGGAAGCAAAACCTCACTTTTCCCCTCTTCCTTTTTTTATTTATATTTATTAGAGACACTAACATGATAATAGGTACATGATACTCTAACAATAAAACATTATAAATGAAGACTATGCCCATTATCCCAATTAAAAGTGTCTTCGGCACGCTCTAGTAACATGTATTTTTACATTTAAGTACATTTTACATGTAAATTTATGTGTATTATATATTTAAGTAGTGTTTGAAAGTAGTGCAATCATATAAGAATATGTAAATAATTAATTCATTTGACGGATCTATAGGTTCAGGTCAACGTTTAGAAAATGGATGCTGTGAAAAAAAAATCCTTTGTTCAATCAACCGCCAAAAGAAGCTGTAATTTAATTTTTACCTTGGCTACCAGTCGTGAAGAATTAGGTACATGTTTATTTTCATCATGACGTGACCTTGGAATAAGATACCTTCTGTTATTTTGGTCCAAATTGACATTCTCTATCGAGATCTGAGTATAATTTTATCTTAAAAACTACGTTAAAATTTTGTCGAAATTCCTACTAGATTAGGAGATACTAGAAAACTAGCTGCAATCCGTCAAAAATGATGGAACATTTGCTCGCGTCTTTGCTAAGCCCTAGTATATTTTATAGTATCTTTTTGACGGTCCACGGAGAGGCAGCGATAGCAACATGTATTAATAAGCTGGTTCCGGTTTGCTGGCCCGGGGTTCGAACCACATCTCCGGCCATTCAATTCGAATGAAATTACGGACGTTACATGAAGTTACAGAAGGACAGACTGACGGACGGACAGATAGCGAAATCATTATTTGATAAAGTAATACTTCATTATTAATCGCAATATTTTTTATTTAAATACGAAAGTTGATATTAAATTACATGCATAAAATCAAAAATGGGTATATTTTTTAATTCCAAATTATATTTCACCATTTATCTAAATTTTTAACCTAATATAGGCGATGATCTAAAACTCGCTATAAAAAATAGAAAAAAATAATATTTATACATTATTTCTCACTTCTCGTTAATGTCGGAACTTTAATAAATATTTCAGTTTGATCTTAATGTCAGATGATACTTTATCGTGATAATTTGAAAATAAACGCAAATGTATCCAGGACAATGCTTATTATTTGTATTATGGAAGGCTTCTTCACCGCAACCTTTATCAACTTCGAAAACAAACAGATTCGAAGCATCCTAATAATACTGCGCCATCGCATTAATTTAGAAAACCCCTGCAGGAGTTTAATTACGACTTCCTTATGTCTGAATCGAAGTTAATTAACTTGATTAACAGGAGAAGTATAACTGATCTTGGAAGTGTTTTACACAAATGTTAATTATAACATTTATAAAATATTTCTAAATTGCTGGATTAATTTATACATTTTTTGAGGAAGCAAAAGACAATAATTTTGTGAATTGCGTTGAAACAATTAAGCAATAATAAAATTTAATAAATTGAAGACGTTTCCAAAATCGTTCTGACGTAAAATATAATAAAATACGGTGGTCTAGACACATCGCGTCTCTAGCCACACGCATCAAGCGAATCCCCCAGTCAGAAGCTCGATGAAGCTAACTAGGCTCCGGGCGCCATCAAGTACAACCATTCTTTCGCCGACCGCCGTAGACATAGCGAGCAATATTTTCTGTACTCGACGCCACCTCTGCAAATTTGTGTCTTTTGTGTAAATTTTTTGTAAAAATTTGTGTAAATATTTTTCAAATGCTATAATTGTTTGGGTCAATTTTAAATAACAACACAGGGAAATATATATTTATTGTCTTTCATCAAATCGTAAACAATCCCTTAGAATATTGATTTTGACACGCCGAAAACATATCAAAAGGTTTGGGTAAATTGAGTTGGGGCCATATTTATAAAATTCTTAGGCATGAGACCGTATTCAGGGGAAAATATATTAAATGGGAAAAATACATTACATATTTGCATAACACTGGAAACAATCATCTTGGAGTGGACAGCGTTCTTAGTGGAAACATCCTAAGTAGGTTCCCCTGTATTATGTACTGTAAATCCATTTTTTTTAATTGTTGCAGCTAGTGAACACAATTCAATGCTGCGTAGTTAAGATTCTTTTACCTTTTTGGGATTATTAGAATTAAATCAGCACTTTTAATTCCTTTGTGCGTCAAAAATAATTTTTAACAAAACTTTTTGCGTTTTACATTTTTTTAAATGTGTATTTATTTTCAATTGCAAAATTGTGGGGAGCCTTGCAAGTTTGTTTTACCATTTTCAAACAAAAATGTATTTTATTTTAAGGATATACCAAATTAATTTCTTTATTTTTAGCCTTTGTGTACCACTCTTGATCGTGAGTATAAATAACCTCTGAAAATTTGTGTCTATAAGTTACCACTCTTGATCGTGAGATATATATATATATAATATATATATATATATATAATATATATATATATATATATCCATCTGCTTATCCTGCCTCTGTTGCAACATCTCACACGTTATACGCGCACTCATACAATACACGTTGCGTGCCGATATGAAGGATATGTCTCTGAACGGGTGGACATTGTCTTTTCTCAGAATAATACACTACACACACACCTTACCCGCAAAATAATATAGTGGAATAAAACAAAGTGTTTCAACTCGATCTACAAAATAACCATGGAATTCTACAAATTTACACCAAAATCTTTGAACAAGATAATGAAGATATTCATTGTAATGATATTGATATTTTCTTCAAAAATAGCAAAATAATTTTGTGGTGACATTATTAATATAATTAATGAAAATGAATATTATTTATAATTAACTTATAAAAAAAGTTTAAATTAATCTTAAGCCTACAATTGTACCCTAATGAAGGGACCATGGGCTCTAAAACATGTTGATATTTTTAAATACATAAGTGGTGAAAACAAAGTTTTTTTTACTAATTATAATAATATTGATATAACTGAAATTTCCTTTTATTCGTAATTTCACTAAAATCAACGATTTTTCGGAACACTATTCTATGATAATTAAAATTAATTAGATGGTTACATGGATCATCAGTAGGAGTCGAACCCCAATATTCAATATTTTTTATTTCAGCATCTTTGAATTTAAGGCAAAAATGTTGACAGAATAGGCTCTGGAAGACAAAGGACATCTTAAATGATGGAAAAGAGCCTAAAACAAGTTTGAAATGTCCACAGTCCAGCAATTTTGAGCAGATGAAATATAATAACAATCTCTTATAGCTTAAGCCAACGGAATGAGACGTGAGAGATAAATATGAGGGTCTTAGTTTGAATAAATCTCATAACTGTTCTATATAGGTTTTGACAATTGGATCTAGAAATAAGTACACAGATCAGTTACAGGCAAATTAAGATCTGTATGCATGAGTTTGATTTGATGATTCTGCTGCCACGGAGATTCTAATTCACCTAACTAACGAACCGAACATCGATGCTCAATGAAGTGACATTTATCGTACGACAAGCGTGAAGTGAAGCGTGATACTGTGAATCTCTAAGATACGGTGTGAACATGGGGCTTACAAAAGCCATGGGTTGTTTCCAATTAATTTCATGAGAGAAAATTCTATATTTCAGATTATCGCAAATCGAGAATCTCTTTCGTGGACTCGAGAAATAACTTACGATAATCGGACAAGAATGAAAAATGACAAATTGAGTAAGTGTATTGTAAAATTACTTTTACAGCGCCATTGCGAAAATTTATACACACATACTTGAGAAGTTTTTATAGGAAGGAATCTTTATCGTTCCCTTTTAAAATGTTAATCAATTCGATTTTTCGAGCTGTCATTTATTTTCAGGCGGTAATTTTATTTTTCAATACACCCGCGAATAAACGCTCCATAAAAATGGTTTAACGATGGTTATTATAATTGTAAAAGACGGACAACGTAAAACGGAAAACGCCGAGTAGTTTAGGAATATTTTTCATTAACTTAAGAAAGATTTACGAGATAATTCTAAGCACATTCGCTACTGCTCATTAAACAAGAAAGTAATAAAAACTACAAAGGTTAACGACCTTGTAAGATGAATCTTCCGAGGAAAACTGATTAATGTATGTAATTTGTACGTATTAACCTTTTTAATGCACTTTGCAAATAGCTCAAAATATTATTCTATGGATCAACTGATGTAGTTTGTTTGATATATGGATAAATAATTTTCCTCTAGGATTTACCTGATACGTACATTGCATACAAGGCTGGTTAACCTGGTCATGACACGTTCTCCAAGGCTCTTCCTATTTTTATATCTACAAAACTTGAGTAAAATTGTACTCATATCTTTCTTATCAATCTCTCCTCCTTCATTCGCTTGATATGACCAAACTTCTTAAGCGACACTTTTTTTAAACAGCTTTATATTCTTACCTATATGTTCATTCTTCACTCTCATACATACTTATCAATGACCTCATTTCCGTTCCATCCTTCTTTCGTTCCTTCTCTGATAGCTCCAGGCTTCACTTCCATCATTCCAACATCAGTAATCTCCAGAATTCTATTGTGTACTGCTAGTATTACCTCGTTTGACATATTTCCATTGGAAATTATTCACTTATTGTATAGAAAGCACCGTTTACTTTATTCCTTGTCCTATAGTTAAATTTCTCGATATTTTTCTCAGCTTTCCTTCTTTTATTGAACTTATTTTCCAAGTACATATATTTTCTTAACTGTTTTAATGTGTTTTCGATATTTTATCTGCACCTGGCAGTTTTCCGCTAATGGCATAACCCTTAAAATTTCTTTTCTATTTTGTATTTATATTGTACTTAATATTTAGATCTAAAAGGGTAATTAATGACCATTTATGGTCATCTTTTGACAAACGTTTTATGAAAAGAATATATCTATTTGTCGGCCTGTATACTTTAGAAATCATTTTTGAAAGCAATTTAATATACATTTAATATAAAGATCCAAAACATAGTAATGAAAAAATTCGATGTTATAAGTTAAAGAAAGTTCCCTGACACAACATAACAAAATTCAAAGCAAATGAAAGGTGAGTAGAAATGGTTGTAAAAAAGGAGAAGAAAAAGTTGGGTAGGTGAGAATTATGGTTGGGGGAAGTAAAACCGTAGGATATGTTGGTAATGAGATTGGTGTAGATTTTCTAAAATATTATGACCTTTAAATAAATAATAGCGATACATACACGGAGTATGTTACGTCAATATTCTAATTATTTTTTAACTCCGATAAACACCTGTTTTATGCAAAATAGATATAACTTGCTGGTCTAGAATGAAGATAGAACCCAAAACCACTTGATTACGAGGCAAGTTTCTTATACATTAGACCAATAAATATTTCAACTTGAGGTACAAATGTATACTGAATATTTTGAGTATATCCAAATTTTTCAAGAACACAATACTGGATTTAATCCCCACAGGGATATCATTAATCGAAATTTATTATAGATGTCTCATAGTTATGGAATTATTTTTGGTGTTCATAGGGATTATAACCTATCGTGCAGAAAAAAAATGATACATGCGGTAGTCTATCATGTATGGACGTTACATTGTGTAAAGTGATCACTTAAGCCAGACGTAAGATAGGTCTTAAGCCCTATCAACACCCAAAAAGACATCATATCTAATTTACTGCATAAAAATATAGACGTCCTTCTTAGCGCAGAGGGTATGACACGGACTTCCCACACCGAGGGTTCCGAGTTCGATTCCCGGTGAGGTCCCAATTTGATCTATGTGATTTACTTAAGCCTGGGTATTTTGTGATGTATTTTGCTTCTGTAATTGGGCATCCTGGCCTGTAGCTTAGCTTATATATAGCTTCGTCTCTAAAATGTATTGTTCACAATGTTTTTTCAGCGTAGAAGGTTAATATTAAAAATGGAATATCCATATATTCAAATGATATGGAAAAAATTCACAAAATTTCATTTAAATTCATTTCAAAATTGTCAAAAAAATTTTCTCCGTGTACTAAAAATAGCATATTAAAAATTAACGGGACAAATTCTTTAAAATTTCACATTATTTATATTTCTCACATAAAATCATATCTGCTGCGGGCAGACATTAAGGGGATGAGTACCTACATCGGAAGGCCTATTCAAACTAAAGGAAACTTCACCCTTTGTGTTAAATGTAAAGTTTTTACTCTGAGCCATTAAGTTTTTTTTATGGAGCAATATATTTCATTGTTCTCTGGAGGGTAATAAGTTTAACCCTTGAATAGCGAGAGTTTCCTCAGTTTTCGCTTCGAAAAAATGTTAACCTTTATTCAATACGAACATATAAAATAATACAATACCATTTTTATTAAAGGTATAACGTTTATTGGAAGTTATAGCCGAGATACTTTCCATAACACGTTTAGAAAGGTAGAAAAGGGGTGTAAGATACGTACCATGTAGGATCACCTACTTTATGTAAAGTTGCTGTAAAAACACCATCAAATTATTTTATGAAATAATTCAATTTTATCGATGAGTATTTTTTTAACCATTAAGTACATCACATGATGTCAATATTCAAGGATTGAAAAGTTTGTTCAACAGAGATTTGGCGTGAAACAAGGATGCCTGGATTAGTAGCAAAATGATAGATAATGCCTTTAATTGGCGGAAAGAAATAAACTCTCCTAGATGTGCTTTTAAATACATACAAATTCAGACACATAATTACCTTTGACTGTCAGAACTAACTAATTATCACTGAAGAATTGATGTTTTAGTATTAAATAATTTGATCTTTTTTTTTTTAAATATTTAAAATTCGCGTATAAAGATTCCGAACACGGAATCTTTATACGCGAATAGGCGCTAAATTATTAATAATTCCTTTAGACGCTACACTGACTATTGAAGCGATGTGACTAACGCGTGATCATGTGTTCAATGATTAAAATGATCTTTACGTTTAAAATGAAAAATGGGTTAGTTGCCACTAGGATTGTCACCCGTAGGTACTTTATTATAAAATATTGTGTGTTATTTCAGGTAATTATATTCTATACCTTATGAGAACAATAAAGTAAGCGAAAATATTTTATTTCGCATGATTTGATTTCTCTGGGATTCATTTTACATACGATATACAAAAATGGTTGATCGTAATAATGTTTGCGTAAAATGGTACGAAGGATTCACTGGGGTCGATGACGTTATCAATTATTACCGAATAGGTTCGATAATTAACGAATATGGCCTGTGGTTTATTTGTAAATTACATCTGAAAATGAATTATTCATTTACTTTAACTTAAATACTTATAGACTCTAAAGATTCTGTGAAGCTGTTAAGCAGTGATAATTATACGTTAAATGTTGCTAAAAGCGATGAAAAAAAAAATATTTTAGGCAAAATAATAAACTAAAATAAATAGTTCTTTATTATGTACTTTTTTCCTACCTTTAGTAACCAGTGTAGTTTATTTGCACAAAAAAGGTGGCAACCCTAGTTACCACTGTCATATGTTGAAAATCATTTGTTTTTTGTTTTTAATTCAGCACTTTCACGATGCTAAAGCCTACTGCCGTCGAAATAACTATGTAATAAAATAATTTGTACTGGTCGATAACCCATCTTTAGACGTACATACGACACTTTTATTGCTCGTCGATTGTCAAATAATCAAACATGTGTTTTATCTTATCCCAACATAATATATTACCATTCTGTTATTGTTAGGCTAAACCTGTGAAAGTGATATTTCTGATCAGTTTATGGATTCATTTTGTAATTCGTTGAGTTAACACTGGTGCACTAGAAACTAAACATAGAAAAGTTAAATCTCAGTTATCAAACATCATTCATCAAACAACAAAATAATCATCTATCGCTATTCATAAGTCCCGAACATCTTAGAGACTCTTTCCAATTAATATTGAAAGAGCTGCAACCCATCAAAAATGACGGGTTGCAGCTATTTCAATACGTCTTTGATAAGCCGTAGCATACATCTGTTTTTACTTTGGCGCTCCACGGAGAGGCGGCTATAGCAACATGCGTAAAACGGCCGGTTCGGGTTTGGTGGCCCAGGGTTCAAACCCATCTCCGGCCGTTAAATTTGATTTTTTTTAGCCGTGAATTTGAACAAAATTACGGACCTTATACGAAGTTACGGGGACAGATAGACAGACGGACGGACGGGCGGACGAACGGACAGAACTAAATTACTATGTTTGATAAGCTCCAACATTTATCTATATATCTGCTCTAAATTTGATCATTCTTCACTAAACCGTATATCTATAGAATTTCCACTCAGATTTTTGACCTCGTTAACTTTATAGCTCGAAATTTTCACCGCATTCAGACTCTTTTCTTTTTAGTTGTGTAGTTCCAGGCTTTCATTTCAAGTGTTAAATATTCAAGCATATGTTTACACAAGAACTCCACTGTGTTTTATCGTATCGTATCGTATCTTGCGTCTGATAATAAATTTTCGTTAGTTCAAATTGCGTTAAGAGTACTATTAGCGTTATTTCCTACGGTCAATCTCCTTTTAATAATGTTGTCAACCTTACCGTTCTCTAAATGTCGCCAGTCTAAGAACATATATATTTTTATTTATAACCTGACATATTTAAATGTTAATTTACAGTTAAACTTAAAAAAAATGTTATTAGGGTTGTAAAGTCGCAAGGGTTAAGGTGACAACAGGCCCAGTAACTTGTGAAAGGACTTCCTGCAGCCTGATAAGCCCAGGAATGTTATCACTCCGGGCGAAACTGGCTGCATTTAAATTTCGCCTTCCCCTCGCGACTCGTGAGAAATAATTTAACTGTTGAGAATTTTGACTAATAACAGGTTTCTTGATAGCGCCTTTCCGTGTTTAAAAATAATTTTAATATTTCTGAAGTGAAACCCGATTAGTGAACCGAGACAGCCACATAGTTAAATGTCACCAGGGCTATTAAAATTTAAATACCAAGACGCATATTTTGTAATCAAAAATACACACTACAATTCGTTTTATGAATTTTTTAAGAATTTTTTTTTTAATATCACAAGAATTGAATAAACTTTCGATGCACAAAAATTGCAGTATACGCCAAAATTAGTCTTAGAGAAAAATGTAAGAATTTTTTTATATGAAACCCCCTTTCACAAGATTACATATGTCTAAAAATTAAAATAGTATTTTTTTCAGATTTTTAAAGGACTTTTAGGGGTTGCTACCAGTTGTGAAAGTGTAGGACTTAATTAAAAATATGAGTTGATTTTTCGTTAAACTTGAGATTAAAATCAATGAAATAATTATGTGATACATTTGAAAAATTAATATAATTAAAAGGAATAATAATGATTTAAGATTACGTCAACATGAACTTTTTTGAGTCAGGAATCGTCGATAATCTTCATCCGCCAAGACCAAATTCTTCTTCTCTTAATTGGTGGAATAAAGACGATTATCTTCATACCACCGATGACTTCCATAAGCGCTGCTCCTCTCTCTACTATATCATTTATAACTTTCTTTGAATGTACAAAAGTTTTAGCTTTGTTGTTGTTCTCATCATCCTTCCATATCCTAACATCTGTCGTCAAAAGATCACACAAAACAGCGATTGTGTTGAAAAAATTCAATGCATGATTTGTAACAAAGCCTTCTAAGTTTTGAATCGTAATGAGAGCATTTTTGAGGGTTGTTCGCTTTGGAGAACCTTCCAATCCCTGATTTTTGAGGGTAGTAATCATCCTCTATTTAGTTTCCAATGAAACTTAAGCAACAAGCTCCTCAGACATATATGAAATATGTCATTTTGTGAGTTTTTGACTCATCCCTTCAATCGTAAACGCCATATGGCACAATTGTAAATTCTAAGAACAAAAACTAAATTACTTCTTGACAACTCTAGTTGCGATAACAGCACCTTTCAATACGCTTTCTATTGTTTAAAATACTACGCGGATTGGGAGAGGGATGTGTTCAACCTATCCACGGCTTATTGATGTTGCATGCAGTGACACGTTTGGTCTGAAGAATTTCAATCATTGCCTTAAACAGTGCATTTTTTCGTAACTTCGATCAATGGTAGCGATCCCTAAAATTAATATAAATGAGATATAAAACGCATGTATACTTTTTTGGTTGTTGAAAGCTTATAAAAGTGTGCCTCGATAAAAATTTTCATTATTGGAGAAACATTAAAAGTTAATTTTATTCAGTACCCATGACAAAAAATGACAAAATGTTTGACACGTTTTAGAAATTCATAAGTTTGAAAATTTAAATATATCTTTTCATTTCCAAATAAGTAGGTAGATAACCTGTGAACTCCATGAATTTAGAAGTTATTTAATATTTTATATAACATTAAAATTTTAATTGAAAAATTACACAAATCTATGTAGTATCTTTCTACGCAAAGTAGGTACATAGGCAAGTTACCGTTTTCTAAGAAATGTCAAAATTCATGTAATGAAATTTCGTTTCTTTCTTTCGTTCCGGTGATCTATACACGTCACACACACGCTTGATAATCGTGAGGACTAATTGTAATCCCTAGATTTTTAAAACCTCTAATATGTAACCGTGAGTACTTATAGAACTAACTAATTAACTAAACACCACGCCGTTTTCACGCAGGGGTAGGTAGAAAGGATAAAACGCCATATTCTTCTATCCTGGTACACCATTTTGATTGTTTTTTTATCATCAATCGAGGCCAAACTATGAGTATTTCTATTATTCCTCATAATTCGTATACACCTAACAGTCTTACCATTCTTCACGCAACTCCATCGCAATGCCCGTTAGCCACCAAAAATTTATACATACCACCACACACCAAATATCTATAAGCAATTTAAAGCAGTATAAAATTTCAATATCTTTAAATGGAATCAAATTTTCATTCATTCATCTAAATCAAAAAACATTGAAACACGATAAAACGTTTTGTGGTAATTAAATAAATGTGGAAAAGATAAAATTTATTTCTATAATTAAGTTTGAGGTACTTTATTTTCATACATTGAGAAGTTCAGTTAACTCAGCAATACTGCTAGAGGAAATAATGCTTTAAGCCATAGAGAAAACATTTCCCAAACTGTGTATGCGAGGCTAAAGTGATTAAACTTACTCGGATATTACAAAGGGAAGATGAAACAGAACATGATAAAGCTGTGGTTTTCAAAGAAATCTATTTATTTATTTATTAAATAGTTTAGATACACACAAATTGTCCTCCACACCGCTGACCTTTCCCAGACCATAATTTGTAAAAATTAATAAAAACATTTCATTAATTAATATTTTAAATTAAAAACTTTTAAAATTAAATAAATATTGAAAAACTATATTAAATGAAAAAGCTTGATAATATAAATATTATAAATATACTTCAAGTTAATCATACAATTATAGTCAGGTTTCATTTATTCCCGCTAATTTAAATAAAGCTCTGTTAAGTGTAAAGTACAAATTTAATAAATACACTGTATTTTACATTATTTTTGTACAGTGTGATTACTTACTGTGTTACTTCATAAAGTAAGGGAGATAAAATCGATTCATGTGTTTAAGATGTGGTATATATAGAAAAAATATGCTGCGTATACCATGGGCAGTAAGATACATAAATGTCTCCGTACTACAGAAATTAAGTCATTTTTTTTGGATATCTTCGTGAAAAGAGAATACAGTTTGAAGGAATTCATTGCTATGGCCATTGGCCATGTCGAAGAATGATGGAGAGAGAGAGAGAGATAGAGAGAGAGAGAGATAGAGAGAGAGAGACCCAAAAGATCGTTCGTATAGCAAAAACAAAAAATATCTATGGTGGCAGCTCGTAGACCTGCAGGAAAATCGAGAGACCCGAGTGTACGATGTAATTTTTTTAATTTTTTTATTCTGCCAAATTTAAAATCTTATAATAAAACTAAATTGCATGATGCAGGGTTGATAAAAATCACAATTTAAAAAAATCGTATTTATTTGATTTAAATCAGATGTATTTGGTTTAAATCAGATTTCTTTTAAATATTCCAATCTTTTTTAATTTGGGAGTCAGTTATTGTTGAGAAAAAACAAAATACCATTTTAGTTTATTTAAATTATTAATAAAATTAACAAAAAACATAATATTATTTCTTCTAAAACGTCAGTTATTAAAAAAAAAACACAGTAGCATATTTATTTGCCACATTTAACAAGAAATTAACAGGGAAATTGAAAGAGACTTAAAATTAATACATGAACATAATTTTTTTTTTGGGTTTTTTGGGTTTCACATGCGGTTGCAGTCAGTCGCAGTCATATTTACTTAAATATAACTTAGAAGTTACGTTGTTATTGATTTTGTAATTCGTTCGAATTTAGTTTTTTCAAAAGGAAAACAAATTTTGCCGCTTTCTCGGTGCCTAAGCATTCTCTTATTTTGCTGTACACCAAATTAAATGTCGAAAATATTCTTTCGACCCCAGCGAAAGAAGCAACTGTACTTATCAGTTACTTTATTATATCCAATTTTTCTTCCGTTATACATTTTTCAAATTACATGTATTGCTCCCACCAATCAGTATGGGCTCAATTTTTATCGGGGGAAGTCCCTTACACTTTTTTCTTATTTGGTTGCAGTAAAAAAGTATTGATTTAAATAATTTATTTAAAAAAAGTCACTTGATTTCAATCGCGATTTAAATCACTGATTTAGATCAAGTGACATAAATCATCTCAACCTTGATATGAAAAGCTTTCAATAGGATAAAACTCGCTTATTGAGTTATTCAATAGTACCTATTGAAGATATAACAGGTACTACACATATATGGAAAACTAGCTTCAAAAAATATATATAATGTAAACTCATATTACCTTATTTAAAAACTGAAATAAAAATAGAAAAATTAGCGGACAGGCTTGAGGATCTTTGGATACAAGATAACATTACACAACGCGCACACAAGTGCATGCTCCACACTATCAGCCGCTTCATTAGTGTTCCTGCCGCGGAGATAAGAATACTGTATTAGATTAAAGTTCTTCTCCTTAGTGAGAATTATGGTCTGTTATTCCGATAAGAAGAGAGCATTAAATTGAACGATCTAATTAGAACAAAACATTCCGGACCTAGTTAAGATGCAAGAGATCCAGGAAATGACGCCGTTAAATCAGGCTGTTTCTACTTCCGTGTAGCTTCCGGTTTTACCATCATACTATCTATTTTCCTCTCTATAATTTGGTAGAATGTTGTCAGGAAACGGAATTTGTTTTATTACATACTTGTCCTGTGTTATGTTTGATGAGGGTGATGTTGCGAAGGGTAACAGACATTTATTAACATGAGCAGTGAAGAAGATATTCAGTAATAATTATCGTTTGCGATAATCTTTATTGGATACACGAAAAGAAACCTTTTACAAAAAGGTTTCTTTTCAACAATATTTTTATATATTTTTGATGCTTATAGCGTTAACTTTGTGTTGTAGTTGGACAATAAATTTTAATTAATTAAGAACTTTGTTTGAACCACTTGGAGTGACTCTAGGTCTGCCGGTTTTGATACCACTGTATCTTCGTCAGGATGAACGCATACTACATATTCATACAGTATGCGTTCGCCTTGGCGAAGATACAGTAGTATCGAAACCGGTAGACGTTAAGTTACTCCAACTGTTTAATATAAATTTATTTATTAATTTAATTTAATAATATTTATTAACGTATGTTCTGAGAATACAATTACTGGATTTTTATGATAAATTATAGATGTCTCACAGAAATCCATGTTTACTATGTTATGGGAAGGTCTATAATCTTTGAAACATTTCAAATAAAGTGAAAGCTCCTTTGGAAAATTATGAAAAATAAGATATACCAACTTATAGATTTAAAGTTACTGTGAAAAAATGTTACAATTTTTTTCTTAGAAAATCACCATATAAAATAGTCAACACAAATTTTTCTTAGCTGATTCTCGTTCCTACATCCCCTAAGATTATTTCACATGTTTTATAGTATAATAGTACACATTCAAACTTCTATTACTAATTCCTCGTCCTTTATTAGTTCAGTTTCAATATTTCAACTCTCAATATTTAACTCTAATTGATGATACAGTTTTTGCTTCGGCCAAGTTTTGCATGTGGTGACCCCATTATTTACCGCTATTAAGAGAAAATGACATGTTTCCAGCTAGGCGCAGTTATAGTCTTTTATCAATATAACACACACATTTAAAAATGTTTTGAATAGGTAAATATAAACATCCCTTCGGCTGACTCCGTTAATAGTATTACGTTCTCCCCTTCTTACGTGACAGCAAATTCAGATTTGACAGTCACGTCTCGGTCTTTGAAAACACTCCGATAAGGATTCTGTAGTCTTCCTAGAACCAGGATATAACATAAGGAAATGTCCTTTAAGATTGTCAATAAATTTCATGTATATAGTGATGTTTTCATTCTCACGATCCACCATGATTTTGAATTTTAGTTATTGCAAAAATCGCTAAATAATTTCCCGCAAGTTCTGTTTACGACGTTCCTACACATATATTTCTTATATTGGAATCAATTCTCTGCAAGCGGTGCTTCATCTAGTGTGGAGAAATAATTATTGATATTCAAGTAAAAGACGGAATTATGTGATCAGATAATAAAATCAGCTTTAACTGCAATGGCCAAACAAACATTCTTCATTTAACCGTACACAAAACTTCACCAACAAGTACTCTAAAATCACCGATGCATTAAAATAAATTAATATTCAATATATAAATTATGATTGTTACTTTGTTTATGTTTGAAATTTTAAATTTCTCCGATTTAAATATTATAAAAAAATGTGTAAAAATATTGTACATGTATAGATATAAATTGTACTTTTGTAGATACCGTATAATAAAATGAAATAAATAAATTCAAACATTATAAAATCATTTGATTTATTGTGAATTATATCTGTCTGTGATAAGTAAAAAACTCTTAAACGGTGCGCCCTGTCAGTCAGGAATTTTTAGGTCAACGAAATAATTTTTAATTCCTAACGTCATTTCCATAAACAGATATTGTGTTTTTAAATAAAGATTTTTTTTCTAAATAAGACCAGATTAAATCTGGTTTGTTTAATTTTTTAAGTAAGAAAAAATATCTCTTCAAAATAACTTATATAAAAATATAAAATAAAAAAAAATTTCTTTCTTGCAAAAAATTTTTATTTCAGCGTTTTTCAATGAAAAATAATGAAATGAATGTACATACATAAGAATTCAAATGTCGGACGAAGCTGGTCAATTATAAATCTTTTAAATTATTCTACCGACCGGTAAACATGTAAACAAAATGTTTTAGTACAATTGTAAGCGTACCTTTAACAAATGTTCGTTTTCCCATCTCAAACCCTGAGAACTGATCCAGACCAGCCCTTTATATATATATTTTTTATTTTTTTAACATTTTTTATTTTTATTTTTTTATTATTTTTTTTTTTTACGCTTCAACAGGCCATGAGGCCCAATTACAGAAGCGAAATACATGACAAAACACCCAGGCTTGAGTAAATCACATCGATTAAAATTGTGACCTCACCGGGAATCGAACCCGGAACCCTCGGTGTGGGAAGTCAGTGTCATACCCACTGCGCTACGAGGGCCGCCATAATTCATTATAATTCATCCATTCATATCTTCTGCCTGAATGATTCTCACCTCGCTGTTCCTCACAGACAGAATTTTTACTTCACCCAAACTTCTTTTTTGCTTCATTTCTTTCGGAATTCACTGAAGCACATCCGTGATTAACGATTCCTCCCTTATCGTGATTATTTTTAATATAATTATCGGGATATTCCATCACCCTGGGGAAGCATTTTCGTATTTCCGAAGAAGGCGAGGTGATTTTAAATTCGAGAATGAATTAATCCCTTATGACTTCTCTAATTTATGATTTTCTTATAATAAAATGAAACTTGTCAACTGTAAACCCAACGTAATACTCGAATAGCGGATATTTTTCATTCATAAATTGTTTTAGAAATTTATTACTCTCACGGAAATTAATTTATGATAATGTTTTGACTTAGAGAGAGATGCAATATTACTTCAATCAATGAATAATAAATGACCCGTATCCACGGATGAAACATGATGAAATTTACATTACAAATAAATTTCATCACCAGTGCACGTGCAAAGAGTTTGATTTTAGATAACCCAGAGGCCATTGCTTGAGATTAGTAGGGCCGATAACAGCAAGATTGGACATGTGTGCACAAACGTCATCTATATTAATAGGTATCTATATCTTTATATTTTTAAAGTTAATCAAACATTAGGCATTAAATTTAGAGTATTCAGTTTGTTTAAATTATTGCATGGAAGATTAAAATTCACATAACGAACGAACGGAACATCAACGGTCAATGGACTGATATTTCTCATATAATCAATTCATTACCTTTATGTTTGCCTTTCAATGGACTGATATTTCTCATATAATCAATTCATTACCTTTGTTTGAATATATACATATTTTTAAATCAATTAAAAATTATCAAATTTTTTTGCTATGAACTAGGTACAATAAAAATGAATCTATGGTGTTTGTTTACCAGATATGTATAAAATTTTTGTGTCCAGTAAATCATTTATTTGAACAAAATTCAAGAGTTCCTATATACTCGACATTTGTTAAAAAATTTCTCTTTCTGATTTAATAAGTTTAATTGCAGAATATTAATTTTAGAGTTAATATTAATTTTAGAGAGAAAAAAAAAATATAAATAAAGGAGTAAAGATAAACCGCACCTATCTGAGCCACCTCAGATTTGCAGACGATATAGCGATTGTTAGCAAAAATGTAAGAGAATTGGAATCTATGACCAGAGAATTGCAAGAAGCATCGAAAGCAACAGGTTTGGAAATGAACATACAAAGAAACAAAAATTTTAACCACATCCAAACACAAACTCACAATAAAAATTTGACGAATATGTGTACCTTGGTCATAAGATAAAGCTGGAAAAAGAAAACCAAACAGCAGAACTACCAAGAAGAATAGGTCTGGGTTGGGCATCGTAAATATGGTAAATTGATACTTACTTACTTACTTACTTACTTACTTACCATCATGCCGTTTCCCCGCGCCACACTCTTCTGTCCTAACATACAACTTTCGCTTCGTCTACATAAAATGAAATTAGTTAATTAATTCGTTGTAAATTGAAACACTTGTTTGAAAATAAAAAAATCCCAGTATGCCTGAAAAGAAAAATGTTCGATACATGTATCCTACCGATGTTGACATATGGCCTAGAAACAGCAACACTAACAGAAGGAAGCATACGCAAATTAAAACGTACACAGCGGGCCATGGAAAGGTAGATGCTCGTCGTGAGCATTCGTGATAAAATCAGAAATGAAGAAATAAGACGCCGAACAAAAATTTCCGATATTATGGACCGTATAGCGAAACTAAAATGGCAATGGGATGGACATATGACTCGACATGAGGATACTACATGGGCACCCAGAATCCTACAGTAGAGGCCCTGGTCGAAAAATAGAAGCGTCGGAAGACCTCCCAAAAGGTGGTCTGATGACATAGTCCAGCAAGTAGGAAGAACCTGGATGCGAAGGGGAAGATACAAAAATGAGTGGAAAAAAATGGAAGAGATTTACATTCAGCAGTGGAGGAAAAAGACTAAGGAAGAAGAAGAAGAAGAATTTTAGAGTAGCTTGTTGCAGAGTCTATTAAGGCGATCGTCTTGCGAAGTGAGCATTTTTTTTTTTTCATATCTTCTCTTTCATTTCTCATCACATTTTTGTATGGAAAGATATTATATTATTATAATTTATTCATTAAGTTTCATATATTTTAAATACGATATGTTATTAAAATAATAAAAACTAAAATTACTTAATAAATAACCGATCCAACGATGTTTTAAAAATGAAGAAAATTTCTCCACTTTGTGGAACTTCTATGACTGGATGGCCTTGTGAAATGTATTTTTTTTCAATAATATTACAAAGTAAACGATGATCTTAAACCTATTAAATCGAAAATCACTTAGACTTATGTATGACAAATCCACTTTTGATAGAGTAAGGAATGAAGATGTAAGGAAAGAATGTACAGCTGATCTTAGTAAAGTTGATAGAAAGAAATAAGGGTTGCTCAGATGGTTTGGGCATGTTGAGCGAATGAATGGTAAGAAAAATATATGACACAAAGGTTAATGGCACCAGAAAGAGAGGACGACAGCGGAAGACGAAACATGACCAGATTAATCAGATATTGGAGGACGGTCCTGTTAGGAGCCTCAATATCGTCGAGCTTGTATGCGAAGATGTATGCTATTGCTCGTGACCCACCACACAGGGTGTATGGTGGGTCCCCCTCTTCACCGTATGAATGTAGATAAGGCGAAAGTTGTGTGTCAGAAAGCATGTGGCGCTCTATCCTCTTTAGTGATCATGATACTCGCCTAGAGATCTATCTGGTCGTTGGTGGTTTGAGCCCCGTTCCGGGATCAGCAAGTTAGTCCTATTTTCATAGCACAAGCGTTAAGCTTAGTTTGAAAATAGTAAGAATATTGATGATGAAGGAGAGAAGTCAATTTCCAATAGGATGGACAGACAAAATCCAGGACACGACCAAGGACTCGCTGTTCATCTCTTCAAACAAGGCTCGGGATTGCAAATGCAATGGAGGAAAGCAGAGATGCTCAGTCATGAGCAAATTTACTAATAGAAACAAATAAGTTATGGAACAATTAATATTCTTATGAATTTCTTAATAAACGTGTAACCCGTGCATTCATCGTAAGCCTATTAAACTAGTCTTTATATTATTCTATTTACAATTTATTTATCTTTAAGAAACTTTTTATTATTAATTAATTTATTTTTATCATTAATTGTGTACTATGTAAAAACTTACATTAATTGATTTTCGATGCATATTTATGTAAAGTAATTATATCTAGAAAAAAAAAATTGAACTACAAATTGATCTGCGATATTCTTATATTTATATATTTAATCATTTATTATTTCTCATTACTAATTATTAATGAAACGTAAAAAGTGTATTAAGTGCATTATATTATATCATATTCAAATGTTCACAAAATACTCAAACATGTACTTTAATATCACTAAAGACCATCTATTAGGGTCATTAATGACCTGTTGACGGTCTGTATGGTAAAAAATAAAATAATAAATAAAATCTGTGTTTTGTAAAATAGTTAAAAAAAATTAAAATTTTACGGCATTGGAAGCACGTGCCATAGGTTCAAAAATACTGCTCTAGGTATCCGACTTCTGACAAACAAACTTACTGATATACTTAATGTTTTATTATACAATAAAAGTTCTACAATAAAGTGATAGTGCCCAGTCTGACAAAAATGTTCCGGTTTTATTTTGAATCACAAAAGATCGAGATATTCTGTTGTAGGCGGAGCGAGATAAAATAAAATTGTATCACGGAGGAGAAACTGTGATTTCCGGTCTCTTCTCCGCTGAGATGTCCGGAGCTAAATTATCCATTGATGATAAACATCTCGGCCCCCCGGGCGCCCAGAAGCGGCCAGGAGATAGGAGGGGCAATAAAAGCTCGCTCCATTTACTGCCCTTCCGAAGGAGTTCTTCTTCACCCCGTGAAAAATAGCAACGCACCTCACGTAAGAGACACTGATGAGCGATACCATTGGAAAATATATTTATTATATACGGGCATATTCACGAGCTTGGCTTGTAAGCAACGTTGTGTGGATATTTGTTCCAGCGCGCTATACGTGTCGAATCGCACAATTTTTCTTTCGAACGAACATCGACAAGGATAACAAGACAACATCGTCGACCTTGAAATCCACGCCGTTTGCACTTGTGTTGTATATTTCCTATCCTTATCTTCCTCCTAAGTTAACCTAAGTTAATTCACGTTTGTTTAGACCACTTTCTGGAGTAACCAATAATAATAAGAATCAGGGAAAACGTGTAGATATTGATTCTCCTGAATTTTCAATTTGTAACATTTCAATTTATTTTGACTACGTTTTTTTACTTTTCAATTACAAAAAAGTGTTACCTTGGTATTTTGTCGTAATGGTTTCGATTTTGTAACTAAGAAATTGAAAAAATAGTCAATTGTTCCAATGTTGTCTTCATATTGTAGTTGAATATTTTATAGGTATAAAAGATTCTGTTGATAAGGGCTGAATTGAATGTTGAGAAGAATAAAAAAGATTGTAAAGCACATGGCATTCAATGTCAACCGTATCCGAACACGCTGTATGAAAGTGCTCGGCATTATGATATTGCAAACCTCTCTGTGTGGTAAGTTTATGTTGCAACATCGCGTTTTGTGATTATGAGGGCGTTGAAGATTTTCATTAATAAACTAGCTGTTCGTACCCGGCGTTGCTCGGGTTAAGGGTTTAGTCAAAAATAAGTTTGTGGGGGGACGCAAAGGTTCACTGTTTTGCAAAATCTCTAATAAAAACGATGTTTCCATTTAATCCAGGCTGGGATGGATGGGATATCCAGGAAGGAATTGTGGCCTATGTATTCCGCCGGGACCCAAATAATAAAAATGTAAAATTTGGGTCAGATCGGCAAATCGTGTAGGTTTGTACAGAAAATATATCAGGTGAGGGGGTGGTGGTGGTGGAGGTCGAACGCTACAATATGCATTGAAAATATATCATGGAGAATAAGTTTGCAAAATTTGAGTCCGATCGGTCGAAAGGTACAGATTTTCATTGAAAATATATCATGGGGAGGGGAAAGGGTAAAAGAGGAGGGAGGAAATGTCGCTTATGTTATCTGCCGGGTCCTAAATAATAAGTTTGCATGTTTTGAGCCCGATCTGTCTAAAGGTACAGATTTACATTAAAAATATATTAGGGAGAGGGGAAGGGGTAAAGAGGGAGGAAGGAATATCACCTATATAACCCGTCGAATCCTAAAGAATAAATTTGCAAATTTTGAGTCTGATCGGTCGAACTGTACAGATTTGCATTAAAAATATATTATGGAGAGAGGAAGGGGTAAAGGAGAAGGGAAGAAATGTCACCTATGTTTGAACCCGCCGGGTTCAAAAGAATAAGTATGAAAAATTTGAGTCGAATCGGACAAATGGTGTAGATTTGTATAAAGAACCGACAGACAGACATTGAGTTTTATATGTATAGATTTATCAGTATTGGAAGGGTAGGTACCGGCGCTTTTTTTTTCAAATAATTTGTGCGAATTCGAATGGAACGTTGTTTCAAAATTTAAAAGCAATAGTTGAAGAACTTTAGGAGATTTAAGATTTTGGACAATAAAACATCTACATTTTTATTTATATAAATAAATAGTAGGTATATTAAAAAATATAGGTATAAAAACATTCTCGTATTCAAATGAAACCTTGTGCCAAAATTTCAAAGCAATCGGTGAAGAATTTTCAGAGATTAGCGATTTTGTACAAAGGAATATTAACATTTTTATTTACATAGATAGATATAAATTTCTTGAAAGAAATGTAACATATTTTTTTTTGGAATAAAAAAAAAAGTATTTTTTTTATCAAAACATATAAAATATGCATTTTTACAGGCCCCCTCTCACACAAAAAATAGCAAAAAACTTTTTTCATGCATTTTCACGTTGAACTAAAGAAAATATTCAACTGTTTGCGGATGTTTATGAATAAGCCGGGAGCTGATCATCGTGTTTGCGCAATAAAAAGAAATTTAATTTGGCAGAGTAGTGGAGCGGTTCTAAATACGGTTCGGGGTAGGTACCCCGACAGTTTGAGAAAATGGAAAAATTTCTCCCTCTTACGTAAAAATGCGATCGCCGGGGATGATATCCATTTTTGGGAAGGGGAGTTGTATATCCAATTCTGTGAAACGTGCACATCAGGACAATAATGCACCATTACATTTTTATTTATTTTTGTAACCACATAACTTGTTGTATTTAGTATTTTTGCAAAAAAGTTAAAATAAATGTCGGATTATTGATGTGTAAGCAAAAATACAATACAACAGGCAAGAGTTGCCTTCAACAAAAAGTCCAAAATCCTTGAATCTCCCAACAAAGGTTAGGAAAAACTTGATTAAAACTCTTGTCTGGAGTGTGCTGATGTATGGCAGCAAAACATGGACCATTGGCCAGAGCGCGGTCGAGAGGCTAGCGGCCTTTGAGATGTGGTGTTACAGGGCATGGCGAGGATCCATTGGTCAGAACATATCCGAAACCACGAGGTGTTGAGCAGGGTGGGCGAAAAGAGGCGGCTCCTTAACAGAATCGCCCAACAACGAGTTTGGATAGGCCATAATATAAGGCATCCGGGCCTGCTTTTTTCCATTATTGAGGGAAATGTTGAAGGCAACAATCGTAGAGGCTGCCTGATATTAAACTACGAGAAGCAGATAATCGGAGATGTGCGCGATCAATCGGAGATGTGCGTGCAACCCAAAAAAAATCAAAAATGGTTGTTGGTATTAATATATTAATATATCTTTTTCTGTTCCCTAAACGTTAAATTTACCTTATGATACTTCACTTATTCGAAATTTAAAAATATCATTTCACGTCCTGGTTGGTATCTTTGTATTTAAGAAAGATAATCAAATGCGTATGTGTAAGCCATATGTACGACGCACATTACTTTGTTGTGTTGTAATTTAAGGGTATAAACACCAACACAACGAAAAAATGTGCCTCGTACGCACGGCTTGCACATACTTATCCGTTTGTCTTTCTTAAATGGAAAGAGGTCTACAAAGCTAAAAAACTTCCTTGCATATGTAGTACCAAATTGATGTCTATATACAAATTTGATTAAAAAATAATACACATTATCTGCCTATACAGAAAAAGATGAAAAACGGCAATTTAAAAAAAAGAACAAAAAAGTTACCCATAAAAACCAAGTTTTTACTGTACTCCCTTTCTTTGTAAAATATAACAATAATTAAAGACGAATTAAAACATATAACATAACACTAAAAATAAATTTAATATATTTCTAAAATGTCAGATGTTTTGAGATGTCAAGATATTGATAGATTCAATTATCATCGATATCGTACCTTATGAATTTCCAGCGTCAAATGATTTAGTCAGAATCAGATTTGAGTAATGTAGAATTCTTCAAAACTAAGCAGAAATCTAAAAGAAATAAATTATTATTCGATTTTTTCCCAAGAAACCCAATTTTGCTGTCATCTGTGAACCAATTGTTTTGTAAATTTTCGAAATTCGTAGTGATGTACCTATTATACCGATGGAGTAATTTAAATTTAGAAAATATTCCGCGACGTTATCGGGCCGCCGCGCCGTTGCTTATCAAACTTTTGTAATGTTCCAATTTGAAAAAACCAATAAAATTTCTAAAAATCCGAAATTATGCTATAATTATTAATTTTTTTAACGAAAATTTGAAAGAACTTCTTGATCGTCGCCATGAGTCTGCTTGCCAAGTTTTAGCTCGATTGGATCACGGAAAAAGGGTCAAAAATCGATCCAAAGTTTTTGTTGACGACAAGCAAGCAGACGACCACGAGTTAATATAAAGGGAGTAAAAATAACACAATGCAGACCGTATGATTTCAACACATAAAGGCGGTCATCTGGTTTGGGTCTTCTGGGGTATTATGCCGTGTTATTACCACCTTTCTGGCCGACGTTTCGGATCCCATTGCAGGGTCGATTATCACGGCAATAAAAACATTTTTTACAAAAACGCGATATTATAACTTGGGTTTTGAGGGTTCAAGCCTCATTCGAAGAAAGCAGAATTGATTTTTTTAACAGCCTTTATAAAAAAGTGGAAACGTTGCATTGGACAACCTATTCTGCGTATTGTCATATTAAACATCATTATTTTGCACATAAAGTGCATAAAAATATAATTTAAGTTTCATAATGATGAAAACATATTTTTTAATTATCACTTTTACAAGAAGAAGTGTCTGCTATTTAAATTCCTTAAAAACTGGCTTGTTTAACGTAACTGATATTAATTATATATTCCACAATTTTCACTTTTAATTGTTATAAAAATAATTAATTTCGCAAAAGTTGTGAAAAAGTTAATTACAAAGAAAACAAAATAAAACTTTTGAGTTGTGAAGAGATTACGAAATATAAAACTTTCATAATTAAGAAACTCATTTTTCTTATTAAAAGGGTACGGTTATTATGAAATTTCACTTTAACCAAACATAAAGGAAATAATTGAGGTCGACTGAAGTAAAAATAAATATTTAGCTTTTATTAATTTCATAAAACTAACAACTTGGTTATATTTAAAGTCTAACGGTTTCGGTAAAACTGTATATTCGTCGGGATGGACTTACAATAATTGTTCAATAAATTAATATGTAAGGAAACCAAGTGTCGTATGGAGGGGGAGATGGGGTTATGTGTGATGAGGGAGACATTGAAATTCTTTGCATATTTAATTTATGGAATAGTAATTGTGTCTCTGTGCAACATAACCGGTAAACGTTAAGAATCAGTCAATGTGGTTTTTCGTTTAATGCCTTAAATATTGTCACGTATCGTAAACAAACAACATCGGAACTCTCGCATTTAATTTGAACGTGGAACAACGCAGAATAAATAAACCTATTTAAAATAAGATAGATATGAGTACACGGAATATTCCTTACATGCTTTTTTAGACAATGTTTTTTCAGACATTTTTAGACTATTATCAAATATATTGTCACGAATCGTGGATAGGGAGGAATGAATGAAACTATCGGAAATTAATTAGCAATTTATTAATTAATTATCAATTAATAATTCAATATACAATGTCACTTAAAAAAATTAAACTTAATTCTATTCTCTTAATGACACTATTTTTCAATATATCATTCATCAATGAACACTTTATTATAGCTGGGTAACACATATTTAACATTCAATAGAACATTTCATCCAATTCTCACACATATTACTTATCGCTTATTTCTCTCTATATCTATCGCTTCATAATTCACACAGCTCACGCGTACTTCACACTGAATTGAACTGTCAAACACGATAACTCTTGCGCCATGGCCTAGTCCGTATTTATACCAAAAAATGTTGGTATTTTCGTACTTCCTAGATTATTCAAATGTTTAGGAGAAGGTTCTCGTTGGTTCTTGGTTATAACACGTTTCTAGATGTTTCCCGAAAGTTTTAGATCACCGTTATATAGGCCGTTCAATAATATACGTTAAATAATATACGCCTAAGCGCTTTCGATGGGCACAGCCATCATTTTCAGAGGCAATATTATTTTTTATTCATTCTTGTTTACCATATTAAGTAATTAATTTTAAAAAATACTAAATCTAATAATATTATGTTCACGCCGTAATTATTCATACTAGTCAGGTCCTATACTAAGACGTCCTTTTACTTTGCTAATATTGTAGTGCCTGCCTCAATGATTTAAGGCATACTAGCTAATAAAAGAATGGCGAAAATCAACTGTTACAGTACCTTATTTTAAGTTAACCCATCGCAAAGCTATAATTCATTAAATTATATTCCGCATTTATATGTAAATCTGACCGGAATGGTACGTACAACTCACATGAAAATTATCATGGAAAATAGAGATATCAACATATTTTACCTTTATGGAGTAGAGTATAATCGAATGACAACGAAACAACGACGAATGGATACAGTCAAAATATGATCAAAGGGTTACACCTACCCGAACACACCAATAAATCGATTTATTTCTTTATATTTTTACAAAAATTAAAAAAAAAACATTGTAACGAGATGCTAAACAGAATTACGCACTTCTGTCACTGGTCACAATACCATCGAAAAATCCAAAACGGCCTGGCGTGATCTACAGCTTTCGGGAGGCATCTGAAACATTCGAAAAACTTCTATAAAAACCTAAAAGCCATGAGAATCTTCTCCCAAACACTGGAAAAGTCTAGAATGTTCGAAACCTCGTATAATTAATACGGGGCCTGTCCGCGCGCGGGTTGTGAAAGTGAAATAAACCGAAGCGAATAAGCGTGAAACTGGATGGAATGATCTAGTGAATGTTTAATAAAGTGTTAAAGCGATAATATAGTATCTATTTACGAGTGATATAATGACTTAAATAGTGTTATCTAAAAAAAGCTAGTGTTAAGTGTCTTTGTACATTAAATAATTAATTAGTCAGGTATTAATAAATCGCTAATAATTTTCCAGCATTTTCATTCATTCTTCCCGCAGCCACGATACGTGACAATATATTGAAAACTTTATTCCATTGTCACATTTATTCGTATAACTTTATCGTCAATGTATTACGCGTCTTAGAATAATCTGTAAAGTAAGGGCAGCAGTATTTTAATTATTTGTCTATGTTGATTTTGTATTGTAGTCTGTACGCATCGTCAATTGAAAGTATTATTAGTAAACCGGGTCTTTGGAAAAATTTATTTCAGAATTAGTCGACGATTGTCTGCTGTAGCAAATAGTTGTATTATTTCTTTCATTATATATATCATTAAAATATTAATTTAATCAAGAATTATAGCCTCTTAATTAGCCACAAATTCTTTCAATGGGTGTACGGAAAATTGTTCGCTTATTACAATATATAGATAATATACTATAAATTTAGATAATATTATACGTTTACCGAAAACGTATTTTTTAATATTATAAAGGTTAGGTTAGGTTATCTGGAGGCGAGCAATTGTTGGCAAACATCTTCCATGGAGAGCAATTGTAAATCTTTGAAAAATAGTTTTTTTTTCTTTTAAAATACTATTTAAGGTCTTAAATGCAAGCGACTTTCTAACGATAATTTTTTCCCAAAGTTATGGGAAGCGCCTCAGTACTGCTAGAGCATACAGTAGGTACTCTGAAACATTTGGGGGTTTCGCCGTATGCTATTATTTTTACCTGGGCACGACGATTCTAGTTTACGACTAAGCGTATAGATGTCGTGAGTATTCTATTTCCTTCAAATAAATAAGTATAAAATTCACAACATTCGAATACCGTTGTTCTTTGAAAATACTTTGAAATTTTTGGGAGACAAAAAGGTGGCAATGAATGAATGAAAAAACAAAAAAGATGCAAAAATCATGGCGGCCTTCGGTCTAAAAAATTAAAATGTTTAATAGTGCGTAAAATATAAAAGTTGAAGCTATGATGAATTGCTCAATAGTTGTTTGGTTGGGTTTGCAAACAGTAACTAGATTTAAAGAGTTCATCGAGCGGTAAAACGGTTCTCTATTTTTGTTCTGATATTGTCGTTTGCCAGTTTAACGATGGAACTTGCAGTGTTGTGCAAATAATTCAAGGTCTGGACGTACGACGCTCTCCGATCGCTCAAATCTACAAAAAAACGAAGATGATGAAAAATATGCTGTTGAAGGGAAACTTTATGGTCCTGGGATCGCAGATTCAAGGTAAATTAACTAAAAGTTTGACTATTGAAAAAAATTAAAAAATATCAACATCAAAATCTTTAGATGCCTTTTTCTAGTAGTAGAAGTCAAAACAATTTTCCTCAAATTTTTACAATATTTTACAATTTTTTTAAAATGTTTTTGAGTTACAGTTGATTTTATTCTTTTTTTTTATATATTTTTTTAAACTGCGCCATTTTATCGAACATCAATATTTTCAAAAACGCAATGTGTTTTTGGTATTGGAGTAAATTGCAAATTTTTTTTTTTGATCTAAACCAAAACTGTCTTCTTCACTTCACTTCACATAAAAAAATTATGTTTTGTACTTTTTGACATGCCAAATAAAATAATTAAACTCAATTTTTAATTGCATGGTTCAGTAAATCAAAGCGATTCCAAAAATATACGTCTTTTTTAACCGGTTACATAGGTGTTAGTTACACTTTAAATCAAAGTTAATAAAATGATAGGGAAAAACTTAATTTAAAAAAAATGTTTTCATGTTTGATAATGCGATTAAATTGTATATTAGTTACCTATGTAGGTATATAAAAATCTCACAAATCGGTCTTTGAGGGCGGATTACCTAATTATGGAAAGTAAATAAAAAAATTAAACATACCCAATGTTTAAGGAATAAATTGGCATTTCTGATAATATTATATTATCAACATAAATGATGTAGTAGTTAAGAATACTTGAGTATATTACGGTACATTAGTGATAAAATCAGGTGATTAATATCCGAGTCATTGAATAAAAATAATTAAAAAATTATAAATACTAATTTAGATCAATGTTAATTTTCTATATTCGGAGGGTCTGTTAAGATTACAGAATTGCTAAATGAAAATGGTATTGAGACAAAGGCTTCCCACGCTACCAGGAGAATATTCCAGTGTTCGTATTTCACCTTGTGTATGCAAGTGTCGTGTGATGTGTAACAAGTAAATAAGAGAGGTAGAGGTAAATGAGGAATAATATGCACTTTCCATTTCACTGAGGTAAATTAAATATTATTTGAAATCACACGCAAAACTTACATGATGAAATGTTTGCAGTTGGTTAAATGACCAAAGATGGAATAATAGGAGAAAGGTAGCGTGGTGGTACAAAGCCGTGGCGCTTATTCCAGGCCTGCGATCGGTAGGACCTTTCATATAATATTAATTAATATTATACATGGAATCCCAAAAAAGAGAAATTCCAATCAAGGTTTCTCGAGAACTATCAACAAGATATTATATTTCATGTATGTATATATGGGTATATTAAATAGAATTATATATTTTTTCTTTAATACATAAGAATAAAGCAGAATAAAATTATTGAGTACGAATGAATATTAATATTCAAACTAAAGTTGCTTAACTTCTCATTCTCTGTCGCCCATTTTCATTTTGTATCTACTATTAATAATTTTTGTCGGTAAATTCAAAAATGATATAAGATCGTATATTCCAATAAATATATCTTAACAGTGTGAAACATACGCACTTATTATTAATTTTAATCTAATTTAATCTTTTCTTTCAACTATTTTTTATAAAAAAATCAATATGTGAAAAAATGAGATACGAGGTAAGTAAAAAGTAAGACTTTTAGCAAAATTTTAAAACTTTTAAAAATATCCAAACGGCTCTTATATTATTTATTACATCTCGGCAACCGTTTCGAAATTTATTAACCCAAAGATATAAAAAACGTACGTGTATTTCTCCATAAATGTATGAAAGAAAACGTTGAAAACTTTCAGTTGCACGTAGGTCTGTCGTGTATACAGAGGGGACCAAAATGTATATCAATAATTTTTTTATTAATAAAAATATATGAATTGTTACATTTTTATAATGTTACAACTCATTTATTTTTATAAAATATATGAAATGTATTTAAAAAATATGTATTTAAAAAAATAAAAAAAGGGAAAAAATGATTACAGTTGTTCGTTGTTATGTCTATAGATATATACTTCTTTTAGTTTTAAATTATTTTTAAATCTGTGAAAATTTAGTTATCTTGTCTATTATGGTTAGATATTATATAGTTTTAGTTCATTGCAGGTGAGTCGCGATTGTCCTATTTTTGTTTCAGCTTCATTGATGTTGTAGTTACGACATACTCCAGTGTAATGTTATCATTGGTTAATTTGTGTAATCATTGACTTAACAGAGTTCTTCTATCCTGGCGTTTCACCCCTATGGGTTGTTCTTGTCACAAGACAAGTGTGTTACTTCGTTGGCAATTAAACTTTACAGAGTTGAAACAACACCATCCGTCATATTAAGTATGACGTTTTGTTTCGACATATTCCAGTGTAATGTTATCATTGGTTAATTTGTGTAATCATTGACTTAAAAGAGTTCTTCTTTCCTGGAGTTTCATCCCTATGGGGTGTTCTTGTCACAAGACAAGTGTGTTACTTCGTTGACAATTTGACTTTACAGAGTTGAAACAACACCACCCGTCATATTAAGTATGACGTTTTGTCAAAAGTTGTCGTTACTTGCACGAATGCTAAATAAATGAATGACCAAAATAGCGTGGATTCGGTTACCTATCGAAAAGCGCAAAATCATTTTAAAATTTTGCTTTAAGTTTCAGAGGTTGGTTAAAGTACAAGGACAGTGAATATAAAAGTTTCCAAAAAAGCCACCAACGTGTTATATTATTGCACATATTCGTGATATATTTAAAACATATGGTACAGTATCTATGATACACGCCATGCAAATTGAGTTTCTGTTATGTTATTCTGATTTAATAAAGCTGAATCTTACAAGGTGTTATCGAAGAATACCAGCTATACTGGCAGCTCTTCGAAAAAATCTTTTTGAGTTATTGTTGTAAGTATAAAAGTCAAAAGTGACATATTCATCGCTGATATCTGTATAAATTTAGTACCACAACATTAATTCAGTTTTTTTTTATTGAGGTATCTATACATTTTTTGCCCCCCCCCGCTGTATAAGTTGGCAGTGAAAGTATTAATCTCCAGATTACTAGGAAATTCGAGCCCATGTAGGATCGCACGCGAATGGAGTAAATCCCTATAAATTTTCTCCCGATAGTCTGGCGGCCGCCCGACCCTTTGTGCGGAAAACACGTAATGTGTAATTGTGCGCCCGGACGGCCCGGGCAAAACAAAGTGGCCGCAATCGGAAACTTTGCCCTTTCTTGGGCGGATAAAAATGTATAGATCAAAATCTGACGTGGTAATCACACAACTTTCTTCATAAATATTACATCACTCTTTAGGATTTTGTTGAAATGCTTCACTTTACGTACTTACATGTTATACAAATGTATCAAAGTATGTATACACATATGTATACTATTTTGTTCTAGTAGTGCATCTAAGAAGACAAAATAATAAGTTTTGTAGAAATATCGATCGTACAGTATGTAAGCGGGAATTTTAAGTATGTACGGGAATGGTATGTCACTCCAGATATGAGGAAGCTGCAGGGGTGGGACATGTGAGCCAGAAGGTGAGTTTTAACGTGCATAATGTTTACGTATATAAGCAAATAGTATTGAGACCAAAGGGAACGGAGGATGGAGATGGATAAAATCAAGGTAAACCTGCAAAACGTAGGCAAGCGGTCCAGCAGAATGGGCTGCAAAAGCTATCAAAAGACTTTCAAGTCCCACAAGGCCGCTAAAGTAGAAGAAAAAATAAAAATATGTCTGATTGGATATTTGATTACATTGATAGTAATGTGATTAAGAATTAAAGAAATAGGTTTTTAATATCATTTCAAGTTCTTCTAATTATCTTTATGGTAATTACCAACGTAAAAACATCTCGGCTATTTTTATATGTTGGCTTTCATGGTCTAGGTGTCAATTGTTTGATATGACTTAAGAAGTAAATACTACTTACACCACTGTAGCTTGTGTTATATTTTTGTTACCAATATGGTTCAAATTTATTACCTATATAATAGCCCAAAAGGGCGTAAAAAAAAGAATAAAGAAGTTTTACTGTTATTGGCCACTTCCCTTATTGTGATAATAAATTATATTTCAAAATATTGAAAAATAAGTTTTACCCAAAACTGGACGAGGCTGCGTAGCGGCCAAAATTAACCCTGTAAACACTAAACTACATAACAATCACCATGAAAACATCCAAACCATGTTTGAAAATATTTATTTTTATTAGAATCCAAAAACTATGTAACTACCTACTTAAATAATAAATAAATTTAAACTTACTTTTTCCCCACGATAATCATTTGAAGTGCTTGTTTTATACTAGTAAGATACTAGCTTTTTAATAAAGCAGTAGAGCGCTGGAGCTTTCTTGTGAAAGACTAAGTAATTCCTATTTTCATAGCATACACGTTTAGCTAAGAGACTACCAGAATTAGAATTTTACAATTATTTTGAGAATGTAATATAATAAAAAAAATAAAAAAACTCTATTAACGCCTTTTCTGTGTTTTAGTTTAATTTATATACTCGGTTATATAGACATTGTTATAATTTTTTTTTATTGAAAATGTGTTTGTTTTGACGGTACGCTACACAGTATACAGCACACCCATCCTCTCTTGTCCTATCCATATAGACATTCGCTAAGCATATAGACGAGAACATGGCCTAGATCTGCCAAGACCTACGCAATGGTTGCCTACTGGAAGGCAGGCTTCTAGAAGGCTTCGAGAAATAATTATTGAATTGACATATGTATTATAAAAGTAAAAAAAAAAAACTTACCTATAAAAAACAAGTTTTTATTTTACTCCCTTTCTTTGTAAATTAAGTTTACCATCATGTAATTAAATAATTGATTGACTGAAAATGAAACATGTCTAGACAAATATCTATGTCGAAAATCTCTAAAAATATCTCTTTACTATTTGATTTCTTCCCAAAAACCGAAGTGTGCTGTCATCTATGAACCAATTGTCATAAATTTTCGAAATTCATAGTGAATATAATAGGTACTATACCTACCGATAGAGTAATTCAAATTTTAAATATTCCGTGACGTTATCAGGCCGCCGTTGCTAGTAATCAAACTTATGTAATGATTCCAAGTTGAAAAAACCATTAAAATTTCTAAAAATCTATAATTATACTATAATTATTAATTATTTTTTAACGAAAATTTGATAGATCTTTTTGATCATCGCAACGAGTCTGCTTGCAAAATTTCAGCTCGTTGTGATCACGGGAAAAGGGTTAAAAATTGATCCAAAGGTTTTTCGTCAAGCAAGCAGACGCTACGAGTTAAAAGAAAGGGAGTAATGATTGAAAATATGAATGAAACGCAAAGCGTTAAGTAATCTACGGAGTGACGCTTCTTCGGATATCACCAGTTTAAATAGTTTAAAAAAGGGTGTTGCGATTGCTGGTCAATATCATCATCATCATCAATATCGGCAGTTTTATATCTAAATTGGATGAACGCCTTTCTATATGTCTTCTACTTTCCCTACTTCTTGTTATTAGCTGTCTTATATTTATATTACTTATTTTATACTTTAGAGAGCATTATTAATTTGAAGACAAAGAAATACAGATTTACTTAGATTGCCAATTGCCGCCAAATCAATTATAAATGCTCATTGCATGCGGACAATGTAAGGAAAATGAAAAATTAGTAAATATAGCATACAGACCATCAAAATATACAGGATGTAACAGAGCTTGCCCACAACACTTTATAGGTTAGGCCAGGGGTCGGCAGTTTGTCAAGCGAGTAGAGCCAAATTGTCATGGAAACAGAATAACAAAGGTACCAGAGAGCTGCATATATTCAATATACATTTGTAGGTATATGGATTTTTATAGAAACAAAGTTTTATATGTTTCAATTAAAAAAATAATAAGAACGGCATCCTTACATTGCTTTTGATAGCTTAACTATTTCTGGCAAATAGCTACATATTTGTAATTGAATACATGATTGTAAATTTTCATCCGTTGTATCATCCATCCGTGATGTGAGAATTATGTGGTCAATATTTCTCTTTAAAATTAAAACTACTGCTTTTTTGACGCCTGTCAGTCTTTTAGCTCCATCAGTAGCATTGGAAATTATTTTATTTAGGTTGATTCCAGTGTTTTCCGGATATTTTTCTACAGCATTCGAAATATCTTCTCCGCGTGTTTGTCCCTTGAGCGGCAGCAATTCAAGAAGTTCTTTTTTGGCACCTTGTGCCGACATATAACGCAGAAAGAATGTTAGGTATTTTTTAGCTAGGTTGCATCACTAATATCATGCGATTCATCAGTTGCAATTGATATTGCGGAAACATGTTTGATATCTTCAACTTGCTGTTCTATTTCATTGGAAGACATTCTGTCTTGCACCATTTTCGCAGATTAAGGCAATTCTTTTATGCTTTTCGTGATAGACTATTTATTTTTATAGTCATGAAAAGCTCTTTAGATGCTTTCAAAGCATTCTTTAATGTAACACCATCCGTGAACGGATTTCGTTTTTTAGAGGACCGTTTCCAGAGAACAAGCTAGCACGATTTGTATCCAGTTGTCAAAAACGGAACTCGACTTCTGATTTTGACGCTGAAGTTTATGTCTGAAGAGCCGTATGTGGCTCGCGAGCCGCTTATGCTGACCCCTGGGTTAGGCAATAGTTATGGATACATCAAAATTTGCATTTTTTTTCAATATTTCGCAAATATTTTTGCAAAATGTTAAATTATAATTACAGTATCGATTATAAAAATTCATTTGCTTCAATACAAGTTCAATTTACAAAAATAAAATATAAAACTTTACAAAAAAGTTATATTTTTAATTTATCCGAGATATTCATTTTATTTTAAAAGTGATGCGAACACAGAATCACAACAGTCTCACTATTTTCAAAATAAGCTAAACGCTTGTGCTATGAAAACAGGACTAACTTGGTGTCTTGGAATGGGGCTCGACCCACCAACCATCAGATCACAAGGCGAGCGTCATGACCATTACACCAACAAGTAATACATCATTATTTTATGTAAATAGTTTTTACTTAACATTTCATTTGTGGCAGTAATATCCAAAAAAATAACGCAGACATCGAGTATTATTAATTTATAATGTACTAAATTTGAGATTTTCTAGGAAAAAAGTCTATAAATTTACAGGACGCCTGATTTTGGACGGGATAGATATATAAAATTTATAATTCAGTATATTTTAAATGAGTAATCCTTGGTGACTTCATTTAAATTGAGTTTTTGGATATTGCTGCCTTTGCTTTTATACCCTACATACATTTGATATCTAACACAAGTGTATTTAAATGCCTGTTTCCATTACAGTTAATAATCATGAGCATTTAAAGTTTTTATTAGATGAACGCCTTTCGTCTTAGACAAGTGCAAAACCATTTTTGAAAATCAAATTCAGACGTAGAAAGGCTCTCCATCCAATCCATTTTTATTTTGGTAACAACTTCTTTTTAAATGATCAGGTATGGACATTTTTCAAGAACTTTTTCGACTCGATAGTAATTTATCTTAACGGAATTCAGTTTGAATAAGTTATAATTATGTCTGCTTAGGATAAAAAAAATCTACTTGTATTATATTTTTATAATTCTACCTATGTAATCGGAAAACTATTAATATGTATTGAAGCACCAGATGTATATACGTAAAGTAATATAATATATCCATAAATTGAAACATTATTAGTTTGTTATTTTTCTCGTGGAAATGTAATGCCAATTACTGCCAATCATGCTATATAGGACAAACCGGAAGAAAAATAAAAACGCGAATAGATGAACATTTTAAAGGGATAAAAATTTTCAATATTAATTCAGAGATGGCAGACCATGTGAGATCAGAGGGATATCACTTCAAGTATGATAACGTGGAGGTGTTGCATGTATGCAAAAAAAGGAAAGAAATTGGACATCTTGGAAAATATAGAAATTCATCTAAATAATGATAAGGCCTTAAACATACAAACACCACTTATTACATCCTCCCTTCTTACCATACTAGCCCCTCCCAGCAACCACTTTCACTTTCCGCCTGCCCCTCCCCCGCTCCCGACAACTCCCGCCCCTGTGTAGTAGATAAAATGTCTTCCAGTCTTAAGTTAGTATATTACTGAAGATGATGCAGTAAGCATCGAAAACGTTTTAATTAATTTGTTTAATTAAACTGTCATTGTGTGAAGTAAACAACGTTGTGTTCTATTCATAGTTATTTACAATGAACTTCCACAAAGTTAATCACGAAAATTTCGAAATATTATTTTAATAACATCAATGTTTGCTGTAAATAAACAAATATTATCTTAAAAGATCGCATATACATGCAAAAAATAAAATAATAACATGTTATACTCGTAAATACACTTTTCTTATTGGGTTATAAAAATATTTGCTAATTGTTTTATAAAAATATGAATGTATTTATCTCGTTAAAAGATACTAAACCTCACAAATAGCTTAATGCAAAAACCTAATTTTAAAATGTCATCAATAAAAATATATTTTTATCTTATCCCATCTTTACACCCTCATGCAACTTGAAATATTATTTATGGATATTTAAGCGTTTGAAAGGGATTCGTCTACTTATTTCAGGGTAGAATATCTATTTCAAGATAATGGCGGATGCAATCAATGCTGGAACGAAAACGAAAACAATTAATATTAGAGAGGCATTCTGGATGATATTTCTACTCATAAGGGTGGATTATCTGAAATAGTTTGAATTTCAGTTTTTGAAAACATATACATATATGTATTTATTCAATTAAGGATCGTAGTAGGAAAGAAATTTAACATTAGGGTGGAGCAAGTTTTTTCTCTGGATAATTAATTTGTACCTTAAAATTATAAGTATACTCAAAATATAAATACTATTACTTTAGCCATTAAAAAATAACAAAAAAAGAAATAAATTGAAATTGTTGTGTGGAGGTTTACCCAAAGATGAATAAATAACGGGTAGTGGGTACATACTTTGATCAAGAATATAAAAGTACTGTAAATTTAAAAATTTTTTTATTTAATTTAATTTTATATTCTAAGCGACCAGATTCAGAGTGATAACCTAGCCCTTACATTAATTAGTGCAAAATTATTCTGCGGTTTTCTGCTAAGAATATTAATAATGTGATTCACGGCCGTAGGGAATACAGCTAGGAATCCGGTGGTAATGAGAGAGAGTCGTAGTTGAGGGGTAGTTTTTTAAATTAGGGCAACGTAGAGTTTTCTCGGTAGTGAAGAGATTTAAAAATATATATTTAAATTAAAAAGCAAAAAACGGATGATGTAATCACAAACAGCAATATTTTTGGAAAGATACGGCCGAAGTTATGTCACTTTTTATAAAGCGCAGACTGAAAATAGCTGTAAAAGATGTGAAGACCTGAAAATTGTTGAAGAAACCGAACATCAAAACTTATTTATTAAACAGACTGTTTTCCTGGAAAATAAAATAATTTTCAAACAGAAAGAAGAAGTAAAAGTGTAAAGGAAAAATCGATACATTACTGAGATAGTATTTTGATTAAATTGTAAAAATTATAATTATTTTTTATTGTTCAACACACAAAAATTGTGAAAAAAATCGGAAAACTTTTTATTTTATTTATATTTATTAATATATATTTATTCAAATATTATGCATAAAAAAGTTTCTATACGGATCTCACAAGGAAAGAGACAAAATTCCTGTAATATAGAAAAAACATGGTAATTAATTTAAATTTTGTCTTCATATTTTACGAAAAATAATAAGCCAATTTATTGTGTGGCTTTATTGGTCCTATCTGCGAATTTCAATTAAACAATTGAATTATGTAAACATTAAAAATATTTAGAAACTTAAATTTCGCAAACAATTTCAACGCAGATTAATTTTCATTAGTTGCGGTTTTACCCATTTTCAAAATGTCAAAATGTGACGTTAAACTATATTTAAATAACTACTTAAAACAGTAGTTATGGTGTATGAAATAATAATTTTCATTGCGTATGAAATTAAAATTGCCGAAAACCTTTTTATTCGGAAAATATTCAACAAAAAATATTTTTTCCTTCCGACCGCATACACGATGTCGCACAAAAAAGGTCAAATCGAAAGCAACGCATGTTTCACATGCTTTGAAGTACCTATCATATGCAAATATGATTTATTTCGTATAAGAATTTAAATTCTTCTTTCCTGGGGGTTTATTTTGTTCGTCTCGATTATTAGAGTTATGAAAATGCTTCGTCTTCCTTCGTAAATTTGTGTGAATTTATTAGACTTTTTTGTGGCAGCACCGATCGCGGAAATATAATATAAAAATTTTGTCATTATACTACTAATACATTTGATTTAGAATGTGTAAATTATTTTGTGTTCTGGAATATGATAGAATGACTTTTTAAATTTTCTCGAGGTTTTTTTATAGACAATGTTAGAGTACACCCAATGCATTAAACAAATATATGAGAAAATCCTGAAATATTGGTGATTTCACTTTAATCAACCCTATGGTTTGTGAGTGGATTTAGCAATCACGATATTTGAAAAGAAAAAATATGTTTATATTTTGTAGTGATGAGAGATTTCCGTAACCAAGCTCTTTACAGATTACAAGTGAATTGCGAATGGTGTATGGCAAAATAATATATATATATATATATATATATATATATATATATATATACACATATATCAATTCAAATTTATAATTTAAATTATTTTAAAAAGGTGTATGATTAATATTTCACTCGAATTTAAAAATTAATCATAATATCCCAAAAAGTACAATTTCGTAAATTATTATTTTTTGGCAAAAAAAATTGTATTAATGTACTCATTTCAACGTTGTGGTTTGGTCCAAGCATTTAAAGAGCAGCCATTTAGCATACTGTGACAGCTTAAATAGCTTGATGAATGAGTCAGACCCTCCTACACCCCTTAGGGTCAGCTTGGAATGCTGTCTCAGCCGCGTTCCAGGCGAATCATATACCCGAGAGGGAAATTCCGTGCATATTTGAAAACTATATGATTTTTTAAGGTCAGAGACAAAAGGCCGTACATTTCTGGAAAGGGGTGAAACACCCCAAAAAAATTGGTCCGTACACGGATTAGGGAATGAAGCCGGGATAAAGGGGATTGTTTATTTACCGAAGTGGGCTTAAAGTGCTACACATCTCTTGTAATAAAATAAACGAGATAATTGAGAGTATAGGCAACCTTTTTAAAGGTTAAGCGTGGAAAAAATACCGAAAAACATTATTTAGGTAGAAACAGCGGCGTCATCCAACCGGTTCGCGTCGGTTTGCGCAAATCGGTTGTCAGGATCCATCAAGTTTAGAAAAAATATAAAATAAAAACAACCTCTTGTAAGTTATCCAAAGTGCCTATTCGTAATTTTAATAATAAAAAAAAAATGTAGACCGATTTACTTCTATTACCAGGCAGTTACTCTTCATATATGCGCGGCCGTAATCTGAAATAAGCAAAATTGCTATACAGCAATATTGCTTATTTCAGATTACGGCCTCAAGGTACATATATATGTACCTAGGTTATTGTATAACACTGTTATGCGCGACTTTTTTGAAGTTTCAAGTTTGACAGGTTTGAAATTAATGAATCGAATCAAATAGAGCGTTCATTATTTGAAATTGTGAATAACTTAACATTTGTCTACGTTTTGGAGCTTTCCGATTGATTTAATTCATTAATTTCAAACTTGTCAAACTTAAAACATCAAAATTCGCGGCTTTAAAATATTATAAACACAATAACTGTCAAGATACAGAAATAATAATATTTCTTATTTAAGAATTCGGTATCAACAATTTTTCAATTAAATGCTCGAAAAATCTCTCCCCACAATAAAACCAGCTTTCTATACAAAATATAATATTGGTAACTTTCTGGAAAATGTTGAAGATAAACATCACAAATTGACTCACTCGTGTGTTGATAAACTAAAATTTAATGACTGTCTTTTCCCTTTTTATATTGAAAAAATTAGTCGTTATTTTGATATTAGGATTAAAGAACATATAAGATGCTTAAATAATTCAAACTTTTCCGAATTTGCCAAACACATTATCGAGAATAAATAACCATAGTTTTGATAAAAATACAAAAATCAATATTCTGCACATTGATAGTAAAAGTAGACGTTTAAATAATTTAAAAGCCCTAGAATAAAAGAACCATAAATAATAATGAATGTATAATGAATAACCAAAAAAAATCTAATGTACAGTCCTATCTTGAATATGTTCCCTTTCACCCTATCACCTGTTTCTTTCCCAACCCCCACTATTCATCTCCATTTGGATATTTGACACCGATATATGATTGTCCATGATTTGTAAAGTTTATTTAGTATTAAGTAAACGATGAAGGAACGTTGTTTTCGAAACCGGTTGGTTTTTATCAAAAATAAAGTGGTGGTAAACTAAGTTAATTTGTATTCAAGAACACATTCTTATTGTGAAGTTGCAATATTTTCAGAACAAAGTTCTGTGAAATTTAAAACCAAATTAATAAATAAATTAGAAAGACATATAGAAAAATCAAATTCGATGTATTCACGGAAATATACAAGGCCGCTATAGGGTAATTAGATAACGCGCCTGCCCCGGAAAGGAGGAGATCCGTGGTTTGAATCCCAGTAGCAGCCAAATATTTTTTCGTGGATTTGTTTTTATGTATGTCTTTCTAATTGATTAATTAATTTGGTTTGAAGTTAATTTGTTAAATTATAGATTTTTGGTCAAAGAAATTGATTTGTGACATAAAATCTAACAAAAATTGAATGAAAGGTTTTCTCTCAACATCGTGTATATCCTTGAAAATGTTTTTAAGGCGGATAGGCCTTTGATCACATGTTGCTTCTTTATTTATGCGCGTTCGACTCTCATCGGATTGCTTCAGATGAACACTTTCATACCATTAAAAAGGTAGCAAAACGAAAGCAGGTCAGCAACACTTAGATTTGTATCATATTTTCGTGTCTAAATGATGTGCCAGGATTAAATAAAGAATTTAGGTCTACCTGCTCGAAAGTAAATAGTAATGTAAATTTAATACGATTCAGTATGAATAATTATACGAATATTATACAAATATAATAACAAAACATATGAATACTTACGTTTTAAAAATGTGGGGTATAAAAGCACAAGTAGCAAAAAAATTTAATGCAGTCATGGGGGATTACTAATTATATAAGGTTCTGAATTTGAGATTTTATAAGAAACATAAACTATAAATTTATAGAAAAAATGATTTTGGAAGGGAGAGATACATAAAGTTTAGAATTCAGAACAATTTAAATTAGTAATCCTCGGTAACTGCAATCAAAGCATTTTAAAAAAAATGTTGGATATTGCTGCCTTTGCTTTTGTCCCCCACTAATGACGTCTAAATGCTTTTTGATAGAATACAATATTCAAAATTAGGGATGCATTGATTCTTACCAAAAAATTTAAATATAACTACTTTTTTAATTTTAATAATTTTTGCCATTACAGAATATTTGTGAAACAACATACTCTTATCATAGCTCACTGAAGGAGGTTATCCAAAAATATTAATATTTTAATTTCTCAAAACAAATCTTCTCTTTTTGTTTCAAGTGCTTAAAACAAGTAAATACTTACCTTTTGATTAATTTTTTATTCTAAGAATTACTGTGATAATACATATGTTAATTAATAAGTAATACATTATGTATAAAATATGTTTTATTTTAACTTTGTCATACCCACACAATATGAGTTATTAATTACTATTACAGTTTCGAGAGAAGCAGTCTCTCTCATCGTTTTCCTGATCTGCCCGAGTAGATTGATAAATTTTGTATTTAAGTTAGTTATCAACTATTCCTGATGATGAAAGGGACTCTCGAAACTATAGTAGCAATTGATAACTCACATTGTGTATTACAAAGTAAAAAAAAGTATTTTAAATTAAAATGTTGCACAACGAAGTAACTGCTAAATCTTTCAATAAATACATGATGTCATTATTTTAGAATCTAAACTAATCAGCTCAATTATTTATTTACATAAAACCTATGACAATCGATAACACAGCGCAGTGTTGTGGCATATTGGATTATCCAAACAAAAATAAAACTGTTTTTTTATTATTTTTAAAATGAAATTTTTTGGATATAGCGAGCATTTCTTGGCACCATTAGCATTTAAAACTCCAAATACTTAATAAACTAACAATCACGCCGTTGCCAGAAAGGCAGGCAAAGAGGGTGGGACGCCACACTCTTCTGGCCTGGCGTACCACTTTTGCCTCATCCATCTTCATACGCACTCTCTTCGTTGTTGAAGTTTTTAACAGTGCATTTCTCCAATATTTGGTTTATGTTGTCAAGCTCTCTTCAATACTCTCTTCAGCCTTATAACCATCTTTCTTTGCTCATCCGATAACACTTCAATATATTATTTGCAGTCAAGGGAACTAAATATATTTTGTTTGATTTTATGATCGACAGAAGTAAGAAACCTTCTTTGGTTTTGGCATCATGTTTCAGCGAAATTTATTCTTGAACAAATTAAAAAAATTACAATCGTATTAATTGATAAAAAATATTTGTTTTTAATTAATAAATTCATTTATAATATCTGTTACCAGAAATTAACTAGTTCGAATCGCGCTAATTTATCTCTCACTTAGCTTATGTCTAATAATAGAAAAAATACAAAGTAAAAATAAAGATATCTAGAAAATTTTAAGAAGATTGTCTTTTGAATAAATAAAAATTATTTTTTAACAAAAAATGAAAAAATAATCAATGCACCTGTTTGTATTCTCATGAGTATTTCTGCGGTGGAAGTTATTAAATAAATATACATTTTTGACGTCAGTCAGGCTTACCGCAAACCCGAACGTTTTGAAAGCTTTATTAATTACATTATTAATACTGTAATTAGTACGTCAAACATCATTTTCTTATCAAGAGTCACGCCCAGCTCATTAATTTCGGAAATAACAGATATTTTGCTATGGGGAATAAGCAAAATGAATCGTGCTTGAATTTTGTGTAAATCTCGTTATTTTGTTACGAGAAAGTGAGATATTTTTATACTTATTTAAAATATATCTACTTTAAAATTAATTTTGTTTATACAACTAATTTTAATAATTTCCGATATGAAATATCCTTTTCCCATATCTTTTCTACACGGTGTACATACTTTTATATTTATGGTGTATTTGTGACGTATTTCGTTTCTATAATTGGGCCTCCAGGCCTGTTGAAGCGTAAAAATAAAATAAAATATATAAACAAAGTTCACTATTAATATTATAAAAATGTATAACCATAAGGTGTTTGTGATTGATTGATGATTAATATTTAAAAACATTGTTTAATATAATATTAGTATAAAGAAAGAAAATTATGAATTAAAATAAGTCAAAACAAAAAAAAAGTGATAAAATAAAATAATCTTGATTATTAACGCTTAAAGTTATAATTTTTTCTAAAAAAGCTATACAATTTTATGTAGATGTAGGTATATTTAATTTAAATGAGAAGATAATTAACTATAGAAACGGTTTTTAACTGAAAATTAAGGTTATTTTATACTATTACTTAGTTTAAATATACAAGGTTATTTGGAAAACATAAATAACCTTGCAGGACTATATTCCTGCCTTGATTATGAGTCGAAAATGTCCAAGCTATTATGACCTAATATCAATAGTTAAGGAGATATGCGATATCAAAGTTTGCATTTTTTTTCAATATTTCTGACTTATTTTTTGTAAAACGTTGAACTATCATTACAGTAACTTATATCGCTCTAATATCGTATAAATATAATCGGCTACATAATATCTTTTTCAACCGGAACCCTTAGCCAAAAATGAAAACACGATATTATAAATATTGGTTGATCACAAAATTATAATTATAATATTTTACAGAAGTGTAGGTATGTTGAATACAGTCAACAATTCAAAACTTTCCCGTAACAACCGTTCAAAATTTCGTATGATCTTTATGTGTGCGGTGTCAACAGATGTTTTGTTTTGGTAAATGGGTGTTTATATTAACTTGCCCAGTTCGGTTTTGTAGCGAGTTTACATAAAGCGGTGCGGTGAGCTCTAGCTTTACCTTGCCCGGGGAGCTGTGGCCTTAGAACTGTTGTTTCTCCAAATGTCTGTATTGATTTTGTAATGAAACCACAACAGAAATCTTCAGGTATCTGGTGTGGGATACGCTGTCTCATGAAACCCCTTGGCTGCCAATCTTTCTGTTTCTACCTTCTAAAAAAATCTGCTTCTAAAACATTTTTCTCTTCTATAAGACATAAATATATTCTTTTGTGCTCTCTTCTGTATTAAGAGGTTGATTTCAGATGCTATTCCATTAGGTCAATAACGTCTCCAATATCTTTCTCATATTTTTCCGATCTGGTGTTCTTGATTTTGTCACAAGTGTACAAGATATGACAAAGAAGACACCTCAAATAAATATTTCTAAGTATGTTCAAATTATTTCAAGAACACGGTTACTGGGTTTTGTCCCCAGAGCGATCGCTATTAAATAAGATGTATAATACAATCAGACGATCCGTTTTAGTAAAAATCTATGCTTTAATCGACCGCTTACTTTGATCGAACTTGAAACAACCGGGCCTAATCCGCAAAGTAGACGCATATTGAAAGTCTCCTAGTGAATAGAGTGACGAACGTTGAAGTCTTTCGGCGTATGGAAAAAGACCCAAAAGTAGTGCGGACTATCAAGATAAGAAAGCTGAAGTATCTCGGACATATAATGAGAGGACCAAAGTAAAGTCTAAACAAACTCATCATACAGGGGAAAGTAGGTAAGTGGTAAAAGAAGCGTATCTCTGTACCTAAAAGACGCCAAATTCCATGGCTGCGTAATTTGAGGTTCGGGTACAAGCGTAACTCGACTGAGTTATTCTATGAGGTGGTGTATGGAGTAGTATGATAGCCAACTACCGACAAGAGATGGAATTATAAGGAGATAGATGCCTCACAAAGAAGAAGCTATTTATATGGAAAAATAGGTCTCTTGGCTGTTTTCAGGGCTTGCAACCTGTCTTTGGCTGGGCTTAAGTGATCGCTGTACACAATGTAACGTTGAACGACTCCACCCATGATCGACTACCACGTCTATCAAATTTTGGCAAGTTGAATATATCGTATTTATATGTTTCGATTCTCTCTAAACTAAGCTATCGACATTTATTGTTGAAATTTGTCATTCCGATGAAATCTTTATTCAAGATTTTTATTTTCATAAGCCTTGAAAATTGCTACCCTACTTTCGCCCATGTATTCTTTATGGATTTTTTTGAATTTTCCATTAGACAAATATGGTACTGAATCAGCATTACGGTAAAATTATGCATATGTATTTATGTATGATATATAACTTTTATCACGTGTATACAAAACCCTTAAATTATGCTGACGGTTAGTTTTGTACAAGAGGTCCCTGTTTTATGGGGTGAGAAGGTTGTTCACGTAGATTTTACGGCTTTCTCCGAATTATCCAATAAATACCTCTGGTTGTTTGCGCAGGCCCATGTATTGTTTACTAACATTGTCGTGCATGTTAGTTTAGTAAAGCTTATTTTATAAACTACTGATTTAGATATCAAATTCTGGCTGGGCATATAACAAAAGATATTTAAGGGTCGCATACTGAACATCTATCATAATATGTATCTTGCTTTTAGAACAACAAATGTATCGAAAATAGACTTATGGTTGGTAAGCATTTGGCTGTGTGCTACGACCTTATTTATGCGTGTTCAAGTTTTGTAGAATTGATTATAGAATTTTGTATGATGATCAGCTAGGATTGAATGAAGAACTTATAAGAACTTATAAGTATAAGTAACAAGCAAAGCAATACGTATGAATAAACAAAAAAAATTAGTAACTTTAACTTTTAGTTTATATAATGTAAAATTTAAATTACATTAATCTGGATTTTTACTAAGCATATATATCTATATATATATACATATATTCACCAATTTTAGGCCATTTGTAACAATTTACTAGAAAAAAAGTATCGTTGATGACTGCAACAAAATCGAAACGTTATTTCTCTGGGCGAAAGGAACAACCAAATCAGCCAATAAAATCATGTTTTGAGTTAAGTATGCAGAGTTGGTTATTAAATACACATCTAGCAAGGAAAAATTAGATGAGTCAGAAAGTACATAAAATGCGACTATTTTTTAATTTTTTGAAAAAGTACAAAAGACATGATTAATTATATTATTTGAAAAACTTGGCAAAAGTCAACGACATCGGTCAACTTGGTTCAAGATTTTTGTGCAAAAAATAAAACTACCGTTGCAAAAAATAGATAAAAAAGTTACCCATAAAAACCAAGATTTTATTATACTCCCTTTCTCATTTACCTACTAGTGTAAACTGGTTTGGCGCTCAACCTACGCGTTGGGCTTCGGTCGAGCGACGCTACGAAAGGGAGTAGTAAAAAATTTCCAAAAATCCAAAATTATACTATAATCAGGTTCTGTGTCTACCAGACGCGCTGAAAAACCATTAAAAATTCGAAAAATTCAAAAATTTATTAATTTGTTTAACGAAAATTTGATAGATCTTCTTGATCGTCGCCACAAGTCTGCTTGCAAAGTTTCAGCTCGATTGGATCACGGAAAAAAGGTTAAAAATCGATCCAAAGTTATTTCGTCAAGAAAACAAGCAAGCAGACTCCACGGGTTAAAAGAAAGGAAGTAATAACAAAGGTTTTATGAGATATACCTACATACATATATTAGGTCCTTACATATGAAATTGACGTTTTGCCGTACTGGCAAATTTGATCTCAAATATCTTCTCTTTGGTTAGGAATTCCAAATCCAAATTTATACAGCTATTTACTCATGTATTTGTGTTTTGAAAATTATAATTCATTTGTTTTTTCTTCAATTGTTTTTTTCTTTGCGTCACTCAGTTTACAAAATGAAAAACTTGAAATATCACGTTATTTACGAGTACGAGTTCCACCGTGGCACCAGTGCTGCAGAAACGGCTCGAAGGATTAATGATGTGTATGGCGACGGTGCCGCAAAAGAAAACACAGTGCGTTTTTGGTTCCAACGTTTTCGTTCTGGAAATTTCGACCTGCAGAACAAGCCCCGTGGACGGCCGGAGACCAAAGTTGATAATGAAGAATTGAAGGCTATTGTGGAAGCGGATCCATCGCAAACCACATCCGAGTTAGCTGCAGGCTGCGGTGTTAGTGATAAAACTGTTTTAATCCACTTGAAGCAAATTGGTAAGGTGAAAAAGCTTGAAAGGTGGGTACCTCACGAATTGAGTGAAGCAAATCAACAAACGCGCGTTGACTGCTGCGTTGCATTACTCAACCGGCACAATAATGAAGGGATTTTAAATCGAATCATTACCTGTGATGAAAAGTGGATCCTGTACGATAATCGGAAGCGCTCATCGCAATGGCTGAACCCTGCCGAACCAGCCAAACCATGCCCCAAGCGAAAATTGACTCCAAAAAGTTACTTGTGAGCGTTTGGTGGACTAGTGCTGGTGTCGTTCACTACAGCTTTCTTAAATCTGGCCAGACGATTACGGCAGATGTCTATTGTCAGCAACTGCAAACCATGATGGAAAAGCTAGCTGCTAAACAACCGAGGCTGGTTAATCGCTCTAGGCCACTGCTGCTTCATGATAACGCTAGACCACACACTGCACAACAGACGGCTACCAAATTAGAGGAGCTTCAATTGGAATGTCTAAGACATCCACCGTACTCTCCGGACCTTGCCCCAAATGATTACCATTTTTTTCGAAATTTGGATCACTTCTTGCACAGGAAAAAATTCAACTCCGATGGGACAGTCCAAACCGCCTTCAAAGATTTTATTGATTCCCGTCCGAATGGTTTTTTTAGTAAAGGGATCGATGAACTACCTATGACATGGCAAAAGTGCATAGATAGCAATGGTACATACTTTGATTAAATAAATATATTATAATAAAAAAAAATCGGCTTTATGTTCCTCCCATACTAAACGTCAATTTCATATGTAAGGACCTAATATATAAAAGAACGAAATTCGAAAATTTGGGTTTGATCTAAAAACCTGATTTTTTTTGCTTATTCGGTTGTTCATTTCGTTCCCGTGTTTTATTGTTGTTAGAAAACTATTAAGAATATAAATTAAAATAATTTCACTTTCATCATTCATTGATGATATCGTTTTAGTACATTGTTAATTAATAATAAACAAATGGCATTGGCGCTTTGAAGTAAAATAAAAATCTTGTGAAATGTACGTCAACCCCACGATTTTTTGTGAAATTTCTCGCTCCGTAAGATAATCCTAGTATAAGTTTAGCGGGGATAACGCCTGTAAGTTTAACCCTACACTGCTCCCCGAGGCTAGCCACCCCACTGCCATTTTGCTCGCGAGTTTTAAATATAAAAAGTGCGTCAACGAAATCTATTATATTCTGCGTGCGTTCCTAGAAGCTTCCGTGTACGCGCGTGTCATTTACCCATCCGCAAAAATACTTCACACTAAAATATACAGTGATATGTAAATGCCTAACCAACTCACAATAAAATATTTTCCAAATAATTATGTACTCATGTACTTTGTTAACAACATGTAGTTTTATATATTTTGACAACAAACTTAACTTTATGTTATAATTCGTTAAGTTATATCTGTATCTACTATAGTTTTGTGATGTTGTGACTCTCTAATTATCAGGTTTAAATGATTGTTAAGCTTAGTAGCGGAGCATGAAAGGAGGGAGAGTTTTTTGATAGTTATCGGTAGTATAAAAAACAGAAGTAGTGTTTTTTTTAATTAAATTTTTGTTGCAGTTTGAGAGATCCTTAATACTCATTATCAATCTTTCACAAGGATTCAAGTACAGAATTTTAGTTTATGGCTTTCAAAATAATGATTAGTTTCAATTATGTCATTAGTAAGCACGGAAAAGTAATTATTTTTAAGGCAATGACGATATTCTTAAATTCTCGTGAAGTCCATGATTTTTTGTTGTTGTGATCTTTACAAATTCTTTCATATATTACACTTTTTTTTCTTTTTATGAAATAATATGTGGAGATTGTTAGAGGGATTTTCTAATTAAATGATTGATACTTGACATTGTTATTAAAGTCATTAGAGTCTTTTGGTGTCATTTCATGAATCATTAAGACCGGACAGTACATAATGTTTTAATAAAGACCTTTTGATATCTCTTATCTATCCGTCTTGCGTTTTATTTCACACTTTCTCTTCAAAAAAGACGCATCTTATCAATACTTTAAAATAGCGGCCCTCGTAGTCCAGCATGGATGACATTAGTCTTTCAAACCGAGGGTCCCGGGTTTGATTCCCGGAGAGGTCACAATAAATCTATGTCTTTTACTCAAGTCTGGGAGTTTTTTTCACTTCAGAAATTGGTGTTTCATGGCCCATTAACGTGTTGATTTAAAAAAAATATTATTACCTACTATCATTGGGAAATATTAGTCAGTTTAGAAATATTGCACCACCAAAGTATCTTGTCTTGTAAATTTATGATATGTGGGATACCGTGTCCCGGATCCCCACTTTTTACGACGTAATACAGGATGATGATGATATGAACAGAAAACTACGGTCAGTTTTACGGAGTTTATTTATTTTTCGGTTGGATCACAGTGAGTGCTAGTCACTTGACCTTGGTAGATAACGGCGTCAACGGTGTGCCAGGTGATTGGGTGCGTCTGAAGTCGTCAACTTTGTTCCTGGTCGTAGGGGGTGCAGGAAGCGGTCGAGGCGAAGATCGTGCTGTGAGTTGGAGATGGTGATGATGACTGATGTAGGTGGCGTATCGCGGTGATGTCAAGGATGATAGTGGTACCGCCGGAGGCAGACGGTGTTTGCTGCTGGAGGTTGAGAAGACAGTGGAGCGATGAAGCTGAGTTTGAGCTACTGCTGGTTGGATATTGGCCGTATGGCGTAGAGAGAGACGAGCTATGTAGGTAGGTGATGCTGCGAGTAGCGGACGTTCGTCGTCAGCGGTGGTTATGGAACGTGGGGAAACGGGTCGTTGATCTCACATATATAAGCGGGTCTATTATCATTGGTTTGTAATATCAAAACAATCATGCGTTGACCATTATTGTATAATATTGTGCACTTTGTCAAATTAAGCATGCTAAATATGAATTTGTAATAATATATTTTTAAAATTGGTAAAAATTACATTGTTTCATAAACATTTACTAAAATATGCATCCAAATATTTCCGCTATAATCGTAAAAACATTATCATTTCACAAAAATTTTATGTAAACATAAATAAGTACGGTCTGTCTATTTTGTGCTGAGATAATGATCACTTATTGCAAGAATCTTGTTATCCTTAAAACTGGGGGAAGATAAAATGTAGCCAGCAGTTATATAACAGTTTTTAATAACATATAAGGTCACAGTAGCGTCGGAAAATATAAATAACATTACATAATCAACGTACAAAAATGTGTAGCAATGGCTCTTTTGTGCTAATTTGACTATATGGTCGTCACATCACTAGGTTGAAAGGAACACGAGACGCTCCATGGCGGTAATGTGTCGTAAACAATAGAGAAAATGCCACAGGAATTCATTTAGGCAACAAAGCCTGAATACAACAAAGCCGCCGGCGAAAGGGTAAACACTGGGCCATTGTGCGCCCCGCGCGGCCTCCTCGGCCGGGGGGTACTTTTGCTCTACGGCCTGGGCGGAGGAAATTTTCGATGTGATTAAAAAAATCTCACATTTACACGTCTTTCAACGTTTCATACGTTAGAGAAAAACCTTGTCCTTTCGTGACTCGGACACCCTAAGAGCCAGCATAAAAATACAAACTATACAAAATCTATTTGCTCTCGTACCTAATTCATTCAACGGACCATTGCTTTATTAACTGCGACCCAGAAAATTACATTAAAAATACAGGAGATTCCAGAAACCACTGCCTCCAGTTCTACAGACACAATGCTCTTTCTTTTTTCCAGGAATATTCCACCGCTTTATTACTCTTTAATTTTATTTTAATTTTAAACGCTAAAACAGGCTAAAAGGCCTATTCTTTGGAAAAATACAACGTTAAAACACCAAGGCTTGAGAAAATCACACACCTATTGTGGCTTCACCACAATTCAATCCTGAAATCCTCGATATGAGGTTATTTATTTATTTATTTATTTAAGGAAAAGTTAACAGCAAATCTTAAATTAACATACAAGGGATAAATAATAAATTATGCCAATTAAACATTCTACTTAAAATTAATTATTAAAGATATTAGCAAAGTGTGACAGGACAATTTATAATTTCATTATATGTTGATCAGGAGGAGGATAAGGGCGGAACGGGATGTAGTATTAGGATAAAGAAAGAATTACGGGAGTATATGGGAATATAAATTTTAAATTAAGTCAACTAGTAAGGGTGCGGTTGTGAAGTTAAATTTCGTTTATTGTCCCGAATAGTTGAGTTAAAAATATCTATGTGGTTGTAATTTACGTGAAATGAATTTGTGTATCTATAGATGAATGAGTTTTGTTTAGAGTTAGTCTTCAAAGAGGGAGATGTCTGCTGTTACGATTTGGGTTATGAAACGATAGACATTGTAGGCGATCTGGAGTATCAACTAAATTGTGTGCGATTTTAAATAACATTTCAGAGTCCGCTATATTACTACGGAAAGCAAAAGTCTGTATGTTAAAGTATTTTTCAGCATCTTCATTGCTATGAGATCGAAACGAACGAAAGTTAAGGTACCTTAAAAATCTATGTTGAACACTTTCAATTCTGCTCTTGTGTACTGTGTAGCCTGGATTCCATACCTGGGAAGCGTATTCCAAAATACTACGAACATATAAAAAATATAATGTTTTGAAAGGTCTTTGAACTGTTTGCTAACACGGATGACGGAACCAAGCAAAGATGAAGCATTAGTGACCATGTTGTCTATGTGATTATTAAATATCAATTTACTGTCAAGTATAACGCCAAGGTCCATGCCTTCAAATTTGGTAGGTAGTAGTAGATGATTGATTGAGTATTCATGAATGATTATCTTTTTGTTTTTGGTAAAGCGTACTACTGAACATTTAGAAGCCAGAAGCTAGTAAGCCAGTTTCGTGCTCAATGACTACGGGGGTTGCCAATTATAAACAGGCGAGACTCCAGAGAAATTGCTAGGCCGAAGCAACATTATTGACTATTTGAATTTGAAATTAAAAAGTTGATAAAAATGAATTCAGTATGTACTATTATAAGAAATATCGCTTGTTAAATAAATTAGCACTGCGGTTAAGAAACGACACGCAAATTTATTTAAAGTGAGTTCCAAATGGAAATTCAAATGGGAATGACAGAAAAATCTCTGCTTGCGTCAGAAAGTGAGTCTGGAGGGGGCCATAGCCTCGGGCTCACCGACGCGAATAAAATGTTCATGAATATGCAAGAAACGACTGCTGGATGCCTTGACAGATAAATTAAAATATCTCTGTTATTTCGATTGCGGGGATGTTTTTTGAAGCAAGACAAATATATTTGTTACTTACACAATTACAGCAATCATTCGAAATGCGGACTTCCGATCCGAACATCGTTTTGTATGTGGCAATCAACACTGTTCATTTGAAAACACTTATAAACCTTTCCTTGCCATTCAATACAGATATATCGACCCAATTAATCCAGTGATATTTTCATGAATATCTGCAACGTAAAATTCATATTTAACATATTAAAGAAAATTTAAAACCAATCATGTTAAGTGAATCCTACGATAAATAATTATTTTTGATTCATTCAATGTAAAGTTGATTCATTGGATGTTAACTGAGTTACAAAAATCTTTTTTAGTAATGTCAAAAAGTGATGTAGATTAATTTCCGGGTAAAAAGTATCTTGTATTAATTAAATTAAGATAGAATAGGAGGGAAGTCGTGCTGGATGGGAACCGATGAAAGCTATATAAAGTGAGAATATAATGAAATTTTCTTTTTAATATAATTATATAATGAATTTTAAACCAGTCATACGTACTTAATTTTAGCTAAAAAATTTTATCAACATAATAATAAACAGGTTAATGAACTAATTTTCCAATTTTTTATAAGATGTATTTAGAAATCTCACTTTATTATAAAATGGACCAATTAGACCCATATATTAAGGTTAAACTGTTTCGTTTGTATCTATGATTTTAACTTGATTTAAAAGAACGTTATGTTTTATTTAGTATATAAATCACTGGGATACGATTGTTAGGAGACGGCCTCGTAAGATGTTTTTATTTATTATTTATTATAAAGAAAAATATATATAGGACTCTTGCAGAAAGCTAAGAATACATATTTGGTTTTCAGGACTATTGCACAGATAGATAACTGTACACATTGCTAAGTCCCTAAATTAAATTTGTTAACTGAATACTTGCACGGTATCGATATAAAAGTAAAGACTTAATATAAATTTAATATACATACTACTCCGTCCCAAAAGTACCGGAAACTCTCATTTGAAAATCTTGCGTTAGAAATATTTCTTTTTTTGCGTTTTTTTTGCGTAAGGTTGGTATAACTATTATTCACACATAGTAAAAATACTTACTTCTATCGAGTATTTTTGTGAGTAATATTTGTGTCAAACAAATTTTGTGGTCGCGTCGTTATTTATTATGGCTGAATTTGTTGATCAACGAATTTGTGTTAAATTATGTTTCGCAAAATAAATTTTTCATGCCGAAACACTTAAAATGTTCAATAATAACTTTATGTCCAAAACTCAGGCATTCGAGTGACAAAAAAAATTCAAAGAAGAGCGTGCAGTGATCGAGGATTTGCCACGGGCTGGAAGGACATCCACTGCAACTAACGACGATCATGTCAATAAAGTACAGTAAATTGAGATGAAAAATCATCGTGTGAGTGTGGCAGAGATTACCAGAGACACCGGAGTACTAAAAACATCTGCACACCGCCTATCGATTGATTTTTTGCAAATGGCTCGCGTCTCTGTTCGACTCGTTCCAAAAGATCTAAATTTCATCTAAAAACGACGCAGAATAGACGTTGCTAATGAGATGATTTCTGAAACACCTCATTAACAACGTCCGAAACGATTCCACTTTCGTGAGATATGGATCTACGAGTATGACATGGAAACAAAGCAAAAAACATTTGAATGGGTCATTTCAGGTGGACCGAAATCGAAAAGAGCGCGTCAAACCATGTCAAAAATCAAGGCACTTTTGACTATTTTATTTGATTATCGGGGTGTGGCTCATCATGAGTTTCTTGCGATCGGAATTACTTTGAAGAAGACAAAAACAAATTGATTCAAATTACCATTTGTATTTTATTTACAATTTCCGATTAATTTTGGGACAGGATAGTATATCCGATCTCTCTGGCCGACGTTTTGGATACCATTGCAGGGTCCATAATCAGCACAGATCTAAACGGCCGAATATCCCAGAAAACTACACGCAGAAAATTCTGAACGGCCGTAAAAGTCTGAGAACGTTTATTAAAAATAATATCACAGCGTAAAGGATTTTGAGGAAGAACATAATTTATTTGCAAGCTTACATTTTGACATGTGAGAATAATTGTGAGAACTTTTAAGTGGATGATAAATAACCACGAGGCTACTTTTGTACATCTACATTCCTGTTACAATCGATTATCATGCTGAACTGCACAATCGATCTTTATTGGAGTGCTCCTTCCCATTCGTCGAGAGGAAAAAGAGTGTCAAGAGGGGATGAGGGCACTTATAAAACGGGGTAGGTCGGGCGCTTCTCTTATTCCTGCCCGGCATTGGCTGACATTTGAAGACGCTGAATTACAGTGCACCGATAATAATTTTCAGAAGTCTCTAATAAACTTTTAGAGACAGATCACACACTGCAATTGGAATACGTCAATGAAATTTAAAAAAAACAATAGAGATCTAAGATTAGATAATTTCGAAAAATTACAAAATAAACTAAATTGACACTTAATCTTATATTAATATTTATCAATTAAATCTGTCAAAAAATTAATCATTTAATATTTTTTCTCAATGAAAATTTTCCAGTACGAATCAGGGTATGCCTCCAACCGATAATTTATTCCTTCGCATATTTTATTTATTGAGATATCACTACGCTCAACATTAAAAATTTACAACACGCCTATTTATAGTTATAGCCCATTTAAACCAAGTTTTTATGGGTTAGTTAGTTTGTTTACAGTACTTTTTTATTGAAAAAAAATCAACATATTTCAGGGCCCATGGTCCCTTTGTCAGGATAAAAAATGTATATACTAACAAAATTAAATTTAGAATTCGAAGTATAGATAATCAAAATATTAAAAAGTTATATACGGAAAATGAATAATAATAAAGAACCTACCGAACTTGAAAATAAATTGAAAAGATAACTATTTGTAAAAAGGACCTGGTTATTTATAATATTCAATTTACGTTAACACGTTTTCTTATTTTCAAAATTTTTAATTTATCAAACTGTGATTCTGTATAATTTGTTTTTTAAAATTTGTAAACCCTTATAAATATCAAAAGAATGATCCATAGCCAAAAGATGGTTAGCAAATTTAGAATAATTATTGCTATTTAAACACATTAAGTGTTCCTTAACTCTGACTTCGAAATTTCCAAACGTTTTTCCTATATAAAAATAATCACTATCATTACAAATCAATTTATAAACAAATGTAATGTAAATTAATGTAATGAGAAACTCAGTAATATTTCCAGTCTTCCAACTTATAATGCGACTGAAAATCAGAAGAAGGAGAATATAGTGGCTGAAGAACCTAAGGAAATTACAGATTAATGACAGCCAACGTCCATTGAACAAATCATGTCGATTGCTCGACTAAGCTTAGATGCACTATAAACAATGCTGAAGTGAACGATGAATAATGTTGCTTAGCTCAAGTTTGGCAGAGAAGTGGTGAAGTTAAGCAATCGAGTGATCAATATTGCAACACTGGTAGAAAGCTGAAGTGATCGGGGTTTAAAAGTGTTGGAATTTGAGGCACTCTTATTGAATATTCGCTGAGCGTGCCACGAATAAAATAGCCATTAGCCCGTCATGTTGAATTTGAACACGAATAAAGCATAATACACACGGAACTCCACACACAGAATATAATATGTTCGGGATCCGTAATGGTCGGAACCCCGGATTCATTTTATTTTTATGGTCTCCGTAAATGCTTTGATGGTCCCTTATTTTAACAGTTTCCCCATAAAATGTGCCTTGATGATAATTAACATATCGCCAAAGTCCTCTTATCTGAGGCCATTTCATAAATAAACGATCGTACCTTTTCCCTACCCATGGCGTTAATCTTCGTTTTATTTTAGACCCGAATTCTTCGGGCATTATTTATTTAAAGCCTTTTATTATGATTGCTGATGTTCTTTGGGATTAATGAAGTGAAGGCAATCATTGGAGACATTTGGGAGATTTACATTTACTATATTTTGTGTTAAATATGTATACATTTGAGTAAATGTTTAGATTTACTTGATCTCTGTCGCCATCTGAATAATATTTTACTCATAACACGTCCCCAAATCCGGTAACAAATGACAATGTAATTGGTCTGGATGCGAACGGAAAAATAAATAGTTAAAACAATATAAATTCAGAAATTATTTTGGCCATATCATGAGATCTCTAGAGATGTACCAGATGCTACATTTCAACATTCATGGCTAAAATGCATGCAGAAGACGTCCTGGAATACAGAAGACTTTCTGGCTGGATAATCTAAATCTTAGGCAATGGTTTGGTAAATCTACGGTCCTAGTATTTCAAGCTGCTGCAAGCAGGATAATTTTTTATTTATTTAGTTAAATAATCATTTACTGATGTAAATATTCACTTACTGTATATTTATTTTTTTCTTCGATGATGTGACGTCTGCATTCCTTCTTGAACAGGTTGATTATTAGCAAAATCTTAGTTATATTAGTGTTTAACCACTTACTGAGATTTTTAATCTCCCGGTTTCAAGACGTACCCGTCTCTTCGTTAGGACAACCACAAGCATTCGCATACTTCACAAAATATTTTTCAAATGCGTGTTAATCCGACCGAAGTCTTAACATTCATTTATGTGCCTACCAAAAGAGGTCGAGAATCTGAGGAGTGGGATATAAAAAGGGCGTTGATAACTCTTGTGTTTTATCCTATAATATCGAATCCTTTAATTTAATCTTGATTTGATTTAATATTTTGAAATAAAAACAATTGTCTTCAACAATTACGTCTGATAATTGGATAAATATAAGAAGATGAAATATAAATGCTACAACCAATTACCATTGCGAAACACATTAAAAATACATACAATCTTGCGAAAATCTTATACATCTACTGTGTCCTCACTATGAATCGAGCCTCGAACCCTCGGCGTGAGATTTCAATGTCATGTCCACTAGACTACGAAGCCAGTATTTGCAGTTCTTGAACCGAGTTACGAACGTGTTTAAATATGATATTTATAGTATTAAATATTCCGGTGAATTTACTGAACGCCTATTTTCAAAACCTTCAACCGATGAATTCTCGGAAAATTTTCATTTACCTAATACGGATTTATTATGAAAAACACGCGTGGTATCTACCGGACACGTTCTCCTGAATGCCGCGTGCATTAGATTTTTGTATATAAAAAGGCGTGCTGTATATTTAAAATATCAGTATACTTCAATAAGTCGGCAGTGCGCATCTCTACGCGTTTTGTTACTAGATGTCGCCTGCCTTAAAAGAAGACAAATTAAAAAGAACAATAATTCACAGGAATAATATGCTACATCGTCTAGATCGTATGGTATTATTTTAATTTTAAGTTAATAAGCTATGATTTTCCAGAATTTCCATGATAAATATAACAAAATTAGATAAATAAAAAATAAAATTTGATATTATTAAGTAAATATAATGATTAATGCATATTTACCTGATATCCCTAGGAAGTCCTAACATGGTTTCGGAAAAATATAAAATTTAAAAAAAAATGGTCTCTTGCGACTGGTAAACGTAGATGGGTAAAATTAAGTGTTTAAAACTAATAAATCATGTCATATTATTAGATTTTATTTTTAAATGCTATTTAGATTTTAAACTTTTATTTTAGCAAACAATAAAATATACATGAATAATTAAAGCAACTTCTAGGAATGGCATGAGTAATAATGCAGATATGTAATTTATTGAAATTAATTCATTAGAAATTGAGAACTGTTATCTAGTCTAACGGATCCCATGGAAAACACGAATCTTGCTCCCTCTCCTGACTGTGTTTTTCCCTACCACGACATAATTGTGTATTATATAGAACTCTACACACTCTAGTATCCTGAGAAAAATAAAGTCAGCCCATATTTTAGGTACTTTGTTACGATTCAGGGCCAGCGCGAATTAAAGCCAGTCGTTCTCCCCCTCACTAAATAACTGTTTTAATTTATATTAAAATAAAAATAACTGTAATATTATTATAAATAAATATCGTTTTGCGTAAAATACTTTCCGTACGCGTAAGTAATAAAAATCCGTACATTGCCATATTAAATTGAATCAAATCACCCGATTCTACAACAAACAATATTTTCCCAAAAAATATCGAATGTTTTATCTCCACCGTTGGCACATCCATCAGGGGTAGTCCCCCGGGCTTGGAGGGGATTATTAAATGTGTGAGATGATGCTTACAAGGACCAAAAAAGGAGCGGAAGAAGGGAACTAGCCACGGCAGCCGCCATCTATCTCTCTCGACGACATCTTGATTCCGCAAACAAAACGAAATTGCCTTTTTGGCGAAAGGATTTTCGTGTTCCAACAGGATTGATGGAGAGGGAATAAGATTGCACTTACCCTGGGGGCGGTTCGATAAAGGTATTATTATTTTTTCTTAAATCAATGTCAGGTTTTGCGCTGTCCGCATTGCGATAAGGGTTGCTTTTTGCGACTCATGTCAGTGAACATATGGAATTTTAAAGGTTTTGATCCTTAGCGGGATAAGTTTTTCTTATTTTTCTTGTGCTATGTCCACTCGACAGACATTGGATATCACCACTTTCTTTACAGTAGATTGCCCAAACTATTTCCTCAGGTATTTCAGCAATGATGATTCATTTTTTCGGGGTCCTAATTTGAGGCAATCTTTTCCAAGATACAAGATCTAATATAACTCTGAGTGTCTGGAGTTTGTTCCAACACACTTTTTACTCTATCCTTGTAGTATAGGACGTATAAGTAAAGTTCTGAGAACATATTTTCTTAATGTGTAACAAGATTTTTAATCACTTTCGCAGACACA
>JADDOH010000273.1:0-28936 GCA_016648135.1 Agrypnia vestita | reverse complement strand
AATTTCGAAAAAAATGGTAATCTGTTGGGGCAAGGTCCGGAGAGTACGGTGGATGTCTTAGACATTCCAATTGAAGCTCTTCTAATTTGGGAGCCGTCTGTTGTGCAGTGTGTGGTCTAGCGTTATCATGAAGCAGCAGTGGCCTAGAGCGATTAACCAGCCTCGGTTGTTTAGCAGCTAGCTTTTCCATCATGGTTTGCAGTTGCTGACAATAGACATCTGCCGTAATCGTCTGGCCAGATTTAAGAAGCTGTAGTGAACGACACCAGCACTAGTCCACCAAACGCTCACAAGTAACTTTTTTGGAGTCAATTTTCGCTTGGGGCATGGTTTGGCTGGTTCGGCAGGGTTCAGCCATTGCGATGAGCGCTTCCGATTATCGTACAGGATCCACTTTTCATCACAGGTAATGATTCGATTTAAAATCCCTTCATTATTGTGCCGGTTGAGTAATGCAACGCAGCAGTCAACGCGCGTTTGTTGATTTGCTTCACTCAGTTCGTGAGGTACCCACCTTTCAAGCTTTTTCACCTTACCAATTTGCTTCAAGTGGATTAAAACAGTTTTATCACTAACACCGCAGCCTGCAGCTAACTCGGATGTGGTTTGCGATGGATCCGCTTCCACAATAGCCTTCAATCTTCATTATCAACTTTGGTCTCCGGCCGTCTACGGGGCTTGTTCTGCAGGTCGAAATTTCCAGAACGAAAACGTTGGAACCAAAAACGCACTGTGTTTTCTTTTGCGGCACCGTCGCCATACACATCATTAATCCTTCGAGCCGTTTATGCAGCACTGGTGCCACGGTGGAACTCGTACTCGTAAATAACGCGATATTTCAAGTTTTTCATTTTGTAAACTGAGTGACGCAAAGAAAAAAACAATTGAGGAAAAAACAAATGAATTACAATTTTCAAAACACAAATACATGAGTATACAGCTGTATTAATTTGGATTTGGAATTACTAACCAAAGAGAAGATATTTGAGATCAAATTTGCCAGTACGGCAAAACGTCAATTTCATATGTAAGGACCTAATATTATTAATGTGGATGCTTAAGAGACACTGTATGGGTCAATAAGCATATGCTAAGACATACAACAGGCATAAGACTTATCATGACATACGGATACGAAACAAGAGCGGATACGGTGAGAACTAAACACCTCAGAACTACCGAGATGAAGACCCTAAGACCCATTGCGGGCAAGACCCTCAGAGACAGAGTACACAATGCGTAAATCTGCAGATCCTGCGACATACAAGATATTGTAAGATGGAGCAGGCAGAGAAGGCGTTGTTGGAAGGACCATATCGAGAGAATGGACCAAACGAGACATCCCAGAGCCGTAATTCGCGGGATTCCAGAGAAACGCCGACCGCCAGGGAGAAAACCGAAGGGATGGAGAGAGAGCTGGACGGCCGCGTCACAACACTAGGACTGATTTGTCAATACAGATCAAGGATATAACAAAAGAAGAAGAAGAAGATTATTAATATAATTAATAAAAATGAACTTTGTTTTCACCACTTTTGTAGTGAAAAATATCAATATGTTTCAGAACCCATGACCCCTTTGTCAGGAAAAAATTATCAAAAATCGAAGTATAGACAGTCAAAATATAAAAATTATGTATAGGAAATGAATAATAATGAAGTACTTATTAACATGAAAACAAATTTGGAAGATAACTATGTATTTGTAAAAAGGACCTGGTTATTTATGCTATTCAATTTACAATTAACCCTTTTTCTTATTTCCAAAGTTTCTAATTTATCAAACTGTGATTTTCTATTATTTGTATTTAAAATTTGTAAATCCTTATTAATATCAAAATAATGAATGATCCATAGCCAAAAGATGGTTAGGAAATTCGGAATAATTATTTCTACTTAAATACCTACCTTAAGTGTTTCTTAACTCTAACTTCAAAATTTCTACAAGTTTTTTCTGTATAAAAATAATCACAATCATTACAAATCAATTTATAAACATCCGATTTAAAAAAAAAATTATCCTTATCCTTATTATTTAAAGCTGGTTGAGTGCCATTTGGGATTTTTGTAACTGTTGAATTTGAAATTTGATTATTTAATAATACAATTTTTCTCCAATGTTTTTCAATATCAAATATTGGAGGGTAAACAAAAGATTTAAAAAACTTCTTTTACTTTTTATTTAACATAATGTCTATTAATTTTGGAAAAAGTACACAGAAATAGTTGGTACTTCATTATTATTCATTTCCCATATATAATTTTTATATTTTGATTGTCTATACGTCGATTTTTGATTTTTTAGTATACACTTGCATCCTGACAAAGAGGTAAGGAATGTATATATAGGCTATGGAAAATGTTGATATTTTTCAATGCAAATTCAATGCAAAAGTGGTGAGAACGATGTTCATTTTTATTAATTTTATCAAATAATTACCTATTATATACCTTGATATAAAAATTATAAAATATATCTGAATAATGATAAACTAAATATTTACTAACAATGGTATTTTAATATTATTTAAGCAATTATTCCTATACTAATTCGATCAACTGTCGAAAAAACTAAATTTTCGGAGAAATAGTTATTTGGTTTATTCACCGGATTAATTTTCAATTACAACATCGTGCAACAGTATATATCTACATACGTGCTTAAAATATTGGTCAAATAAAATAGGCTTTTATATGAAAATAATGCTGGATTAAGGTTCTAGAGTAATGTTGTATTCCTCTACACATGGTGTATTAGCGTGTGTGTGTGTACGAGAGGGGGTCTAGCGGGATAAAGCCTCCATTAAAGCCTCCCCTGATGGGTTCCTGATGTCCCGTGATGTCCTTATGATGTCCCGCCGGCTGTGCGGAAATAAAAAGCGGCCATGTTAAATTGCATGTAAGGCGGAATATGTGAGTGGCCTTTATCTCCGCTCGTGCGGAACACGTGTATCTTACAGGATATTATATCTGACGACATGTTATTAAGTCAAGTACAAATATCCGCTTTCACTGAAAAAGTTTGGATATTTCAAATATTCAGGGGAAATTTTCCTATTGAGGAAAATACTTTTACGGGCCCATGAACATACGAGTTTTCGCTGGCACTCATATTTATGAAAATAATATTAAGATTATTTAAATTTTATTCAGCACTACGAGTGTTATAACATGATTCGTTATTTAATAATATCCAAAAAATAAATATTCATTTTTTCTTCGATTTATAATAATCTATTATATACTTGTGTAAAATATTTACCGTACAAAGGGATCACTATATGAAACACAGCAGGTTCTTTAAATAAATATCTCATTATTAAGAATATAAACATTCTGGTTATCAATAATAATGTCTTAGTGCCGGATTATCTATTGAGATGAATGTGTGGGAAAATAATAAATGGTCAGGCAAGAAACTAGGATCTTTGGAAGGAATATAAAGCTACGGTGAGAGTAATGGATATAGAGCAAAGAAAGGTTTTAGACGCTTTCATTATATATTACAGTATAGAACATAATATAATCCATAACAAATGAAACGTATTTTGTTGTGTGGGTTTGGGTATCGAAATGCGCTATTAATAGGCAACCTGGAATCCAAAATCTTATTACCCGTTTTAAAATCTTTACGTCTTCTATAATTTTTGCAAGTTTGTGATATAAACTAATTTTAATGCAGAAAAATGATAATATTTGGATACTAAAAACGTTAATATGAGCATTCCAAAACGTCGCATATTTTTATTTATTTATTTAATTGAACAGAAAAGAATTCGCATTGGTACGTATACATATTATAATTAAACGTTGCTTATTTATACATACATTGAATTACATACATTGTTTACATTCAGTGTTTTTAATTCTTTATTAATGTTTGTTATATAAAATACTAACTACTTGAAAACTTGAAAATTAAATTTGTGGGGGAAACAAACGTCTGATTAGAACGGTATAGATTTTAAAAATATATCAGGGGGAGAAAAAAAGATAAAAGGTGAGGGAGGAAATTTCACCTTTGTTACTTGCCGGGTCCTAAAGAATAATTTTACAAATTTTGAGTCCGATCGGTCAAATGGTACAGATTTGCATCGAAAATATATCAGGGGAGGGGAAGGGTTAAAAGAATAGGGGGAAAGTCGACTATGTTACCCGCCGGGTCCTAAAGCATAAGTATCATCATCATTCTTGGCACTACAACCCTCAGTGGGTCTTGGCCTACTCAATAGTTTTCCTCCACTCATCTCGGTCTAGTGCCAGCTCTCTCCAGTTCCGAAACTCTAAGGCAGAGATGTCTTTGAGGACGTTGTCACTTCATCTTAATTTTGGCCTTCCTAAGCTCCTTCGCCCTACTGGCCTTGAGTTCAGCAGGGACTTTGGTGCTTGATGCTCGGAAATTCTCTCCAGATGACCCAGCCACCGAAGTCTTCCCAGTTTTATAAATTTTGTGACGTTTAGCTCATTAAATAGAGTATATAGCTCATTGTTGTAACGTCTGCGCCAAAGCCTATTTTCTAGAACCGGTCCGAAGATACGCCTAAACATTTTCCTTTCAAAAACGCCGAGTGCTCGCTCATTCCTCTTAGTACCCACGTCTCAGTTGCGTACGTGACCACTAGTTTAATAAGCGTGTTGTACACTAATATCTTGGTGTTTCTGGACAGCAGTCTGGATTTTATCTGCTTTTGTAGGCGGAAAAAACAGCGATTTGCGCTCACTATGCGCTTCTGGATCTCCTCTGTAGTATAATTATTGTTGCTTGTTATCAGGGATCCTAGGTATGTAAATCTTGGTACCGTTTCAAAATTTTGACTTCCATACAAGAGAGTTGGGATTTGTTGGGTGCATCCTACGGCCATGTATTTGGTCTTCTGCTGATTTACTATGAGACCATGTTTTGGCATAACTTTCAAGATTTATGAAGGCATTACAAAAAGCATCGGGAGTTTTCATGTCGATATCATCAGCGTAAGCTAATAGTTGCACAGAGTTGTCAAATATCACAATTCCTGACTCACGAATAACTTTTTCTAAGGCTATGTTGAATAAGAGGCAGGCCAATCCATCTCCTTGTCTCACCCCGTGGAGCTCTTCAAAGGGCTCGCACAGATCACTGCCAACCCTGACTCTAAACGTTACTGGGAACATTGTTATTTTCACCAGATTGATCAGCTTACGCGGTATTCCAAACTCACTCATTGCATTGTACAATGCATTTCTATTTATGTTATTATACGCGGCCTTGAAGTCTACAAAGAGATGATGAGTTTCGACATTGTATTCGAATATATAAATTTGTATTCTAATATATATATAAAAGCATAAGTATATAAAGTTTGAATTCAATCGGATAAAAGGTATGGATTTGTATAGAGAACAGATAGACAGACAGACATTGAGTTTTGTAGGTATAGATGTTCCCTGTCACTTTAGGTAGGCCGAGGCTTGTGGTAAAGGAGACAGGTTCATCCGTTGGGACTAGTAGTGTGATCTAAGCCAAAACACTTATTCAATTCAATTCATTAATAAATCTATTATTGTAGCACATTTATACAACATTAGAAATATAATAGTACTGTAAAATAGTATAAGAAAAAAATTAGGCAATGAATTTTTTTTTTCAATTGGTTGAAAAACACCCTGACGATGGGCAGGTTTTTCCGAAACATGAATGTGTAATAAATTAATGAATACAGTAGATGTGAACAAATAATATTTTTTTTATGAATATTATGTCATTTGTTTATATTTGAAAAAAAAGAGAAACGAGAAAATATTTGAAAACACGAAAAAGATACGTAAGAACAAGAAAATATACATTAATGGCTTATTTAGGAGTATAATCTATACCTATAAAACTCAATGTCTGTCTGTCTGTTATCTATACAAATCCACACCGTGCATCCGATTCGATTCCAATTTTGCATACTTATGCTTTAGGACCCGGCGGGTAACACAGGCAACATTTCCCCCCTATTCTCATACCCCTTCCCCTCCCCCTGACATATTTTCGATGCAAATCTGTACCGTTTGACCGATCGGACTCAAAATGCGGGTAACATAGGCAACATTTCTTCCCTATTCTCATACCTCTCCCCCCCTGACATATTTTCGATGCAAATCTGTACCGTTTGACCTATCGGACTAAAAATTTGGAAACTTATTTATTAGGACTCGGCGGGTAACCAATATTTCCCCCCTCTTCTCTTACCCCTTCCCCTTGCCCTGACAGAATTCCATCGAAAATATGATCAAACGGTACAGATTTGCATATTTTTGATGCAAATCTGTACCGTTTAACAGATCGGACTCAAAATTTGGAAACTTATTCATTAGGTCTTGGCGAGTAACATAGGAAATATTTCTCACCTATTCTCTTACGCCTTCTCCTTCCCCTGACACCTTTTCGATGCAAATCTGTACCGTTTGACCGATCGGACTCAAAATTCGGAAACTTTTTCTTATGTTTACGGCGGTTAATATATGCGACATTTCCCCTCTATTCTTTTAACGCTTCCCTTCCCCTGATATATTTTCGATGTAAATCTGTACCTTTCGACCTATTGGACTCAAAATTTGGAAACTTATTCTTTAGGACTCGGCGGATAACACAAGCTACATTTTACCCCTCCTCTTATACCCCTTCTCCTTCCCCTGTTATATTTTCGATGCAAATGTATACCGTTCGACCGACCGGACTCAATATTTGGAAACTTATTCCTTAGGACCCCAACGGGTAACAAAAGTGACATTTCCTCACGAATTTATTTTCAACTTAATCCTTAACCCGTGCAGCGCCGGGTACGAACAGTTAGTAAATAATATTTTCAGTTCATGTGATTGTGCAAAATTGTTTATATACCTGTTCTTCGGTTTTATTTTCCAAGTCTTCTATTCGTTGAACTAATCCAGATTGCTTTTGTTGAACATTTTCTATCTGAATACATTTATACTCAATAACGATAATTTTTGTCTGTAGATAGGTCTTCATATTGGTTGCTTACAAATTGTATCGCTTGGAGAATACCGGTATTTTCATCTGATATTTCTTTATAGTTTTCAACAAGTTTATTTTCTAGATAATCGACTAAGGAAGATCACAGCTCCTCCATGTTACTGTTGTAGAGCGCAACTGAGTGGGCATCAATGGTAATAAGTGATGAATCATTAGCGATAGAGGGTAGATTAATAATTGGAGGCTCTCCATATTCTTTTATATCACTTTTATCCTTTTTGCAGGGCGGGCAAATCCAAGATCCTGTGTATTTTGCCGACATCTTTTAAAAAATCTCTTTGGAGATACTTATACAACCTGTGTGGTAATAACTTGAGCATTTTTTTGCGACAAAGTGTCTGTTTAATATTTGTTATTGTGCACATGCATTAATTGCAAACGAAAATTTCTATACTCATTAAGCAGTTCAGTTAAATAAGTATATTCATTTTAAATTTTACCTTTGTTAGTAGGTATGATGTGTCAAACGTCAGCTGATTTCGACAGGTCAGTAGGTTATTCAAAAAACAGATGTTTTGGTTGTACATTACACTGGCGCTAGATATGTCCGATTAGCTTCCGCGTCAATACTACGCTACACCTTTTATTTCTTATTTTCTTCTTCACTCGATCTCGCGTTACTGAGAATCGTGATACCCGGGCGACCTGTTGAATCCCTTGGTGTTTTCTTTCACCTTCCTCTGCAGCCTACGCTTCGGAGAATCGCCGTAATAGGATAACCAACAACTCCTTTCCTCCATTCTTCACTTTTCCAGTTACCGTATTTATTAAGTTAAAAATAAGGCATCAATTTCAATAGTTACTTGATGTACGTTTATAAATCAGCTTTTATTACCGAGATTACAAATACAAGTAAAGATAATCTAGTGAAGTATTGGAATTCTCTAAACATAAATTATAAATTGTTGAATAACTAGAAAATGAATAAGTACAAAAATAACTAAACTTCTTGAATAAGTAATCAATGTATATTATAGATGTCTCACAGAGACGAAACTGTATTTTTATGGGAAAGTTGGTATAGAAGTCTTTTGGGGGTATAATAGGCCTTACGACCTATCGAACGGCTGGCTTAAGTGATCACTTTACAGAATGTAATGTTCGCCATTTCCACCCATGATAGAATACCATGTCTACTAATTTTTGGAAGAAAAGACTTCTATACCTACTTTACCATAAAAATACAGTTTCGTCTCTGTGAGACATCTATAATATACATTGATTGATTAACGATGTCCCTTTCACAAAAATTTAGTTCTGTTCTGAAAAATTTGGACACACTCGAAATATTCTTTCTTGAATTTACTTTTTAATAACAATATTTATATTAATCACAAGAAAGCACTTTATATAAACCACTATTTATTGAATTATCAACATGTATCGGGATCAATAGTTTCTTCATTAGGATTTAGACATGTTGATCATTATATTAAATTTTCTGTTCGTACCCGGCGTTGCATGGGTTAAGGATTAAGTAAAAAATAAGTTTGTGGGAGGAAAACAAAGGTTCCATTGTTTTGCAAAGCCTTTACTAAAAACAAATGTTTTCATTTACTCAATACCGGGATGGATGGGATGTTTGGGAGGAAAATGTCACCGGCCGGTTCAAAAGCATAAGTATGCAATACTTGGGCCATAAAGGTCAAACGATGTAGATTTGTATAGAAAACATATCGTTGAGGAGGGGGTGGGGTGAATGGGAGTGGTAAATGTCTTCTATGTTACCCGCCGGGTTCCAAAAAATAAAAAGACAAAATTTGGATCAGATCGGACAAACGGTGTAGATTTGTATAGGGACCAAACAGACAGACATTGAGTTTTGTAGGTATAGATAATAGTTTATGCAAAGTGTTTTCTGTTATTAACAGAAAATATAAATTTAACAGGTAGATCCATCAAAAATTATTTTGTCTTGAAATACTATTTTCTCGCCTGGTATGAATATAAAGTTTAATTATAAAATTTATAATTAAACTTTATATTCATACCAGGCGTTGAACGGGTAAAGGAGTAAGTCAAAAATAAATTTGTGAGGGGAAACAAAGTATCCATTGTTTTGCAAAACCTCTAATAAAAACAATGTTTCCATTTAATCAAGGCTGGAAGGGATGAGATATCCAGGGGAGAAATGTAGCCTTTTTTACCGCTGTACCTCAGGAATATATACGCAAAATTTGGCTCCGATCGGTTAAACGGTGCAGATGTGCATGCAAAATATATCAGGGAAAGGGGAAGGGGTAATGTCGCCTGTATTACCCGCCGGGTCTTAAATAAAAAGAATGCAAGATTTGGGTCCGATCGATCGGAAGGTATGGATTTGCATGGAATATACATCAAGTGGTGAGGGGGGGGGGTAAAGTTGGAGGGTGTTATGCCGCCTATATTACCCGCCGAGTCCTCAATAATAATTATGCAATATTTGGGTTATATCGGTCAAACGGTACAGATTTGCATGGAAAATATATCAGAGGCTGGGGGCGGAACGGGGAGGGGGGATATGTCGCTTTTGTTATCCACCGGTCCAAAAAATAAGTACCTAAGCAACGTTTGGGTCCCATCGGTTAAACGGTATAGATATGTATTTACAATATATCATTTAGAGAAAGGGGGAAACGTGGTGGGAGGAAATGTCATAAGAATACGTTTGCATAATTTGAGTCAGATGTATCAAACAGTGTAGATTTGTTAAGAAAATATATCATGGGAAGGGGTGAGGTAAAGGGGGAGAAGGATTTTTTTTTTAAATTTATTTGTTAACGCCCTACAGGGCTTTTACAAACAATAAGGTAAAGTGTACATTTATTGAATGAATAATTAAAAAAAGTTTAATGATTGCTAAAGAACTATAATCAAGAAAAAAATAATGACGTATAAAAATAATAATAACATAAAGTGGAATGCAGAAAATGATGCCTGTATTACCCGTCTGACATAAAGAATTAGTATGCAAAATTTGGGTCAGATCGGTCAAACGGTGTAGATTTATTTGTATAGAAACTATCTCTGATCAGATCGGTCAAACTGTCACATGTCGGTGTAAATTTGTATAGAAAACAGACAGACAGACAGACAAATATTGACTTTTACAGGTATTGATAGGTTTTTTAGTAGGTAATCTATTGACTGATGCACTGTTATAGTTATGATTATGATATTATAATGATGCGTTATAATAATAACGGAATATATAATTCATCACAGTGCATATATACCGTTATTATTATAACGCATTGATGAAGGTTTTACGCTTTCTATCTATCAAATTATAAGCATTTTCATTACATGTTTTTAATTGTATTAAGTTAACCTCGTGGTTTCAAATTGTTGGTTGGTTGTAATTGGTTGCAAAATAGACGTATGTGCACCATCATTTTTTAATTATTATTATTTATTTTTATGTTTGCAGTGTCATTTTAATGTCATTTTTTGTAGAAGATACATGAGTTTCCCGTAGATAAACACATGCTTACGTAATACTTATTTGCAACTACCTGTTCGCACCCGGCGTTGCACGGGTTAAGAATTAAGTTGAAAATAAATATGTGGGAAGAAACACAGGTTCCATTGCTTTGCAAAGCATCTTATTAAAACAATGTTTCCATTTAATCAAGGCTGGGATGGATACGATTGATGTCTAGGGAAAAAACGTGGTCTAATTTTTCCGTTGGGAATATGTATCTTAAATTTGAATACAATCGGTGAAGCGGTATAGATTTCTAAAGAAAATATATCTGATGGAAGCGATGCGTTTGAGGGGGAAAGGGAAATATCGCCTATATTACCCGACTGGTCCTAAAGAAAATGTTTCCAAATTTATTCCGATCGGTAAAGATTTACATTAAAAAAATAAATATCAGATAAGCGGAAGGGGAAACAGAGGAGGGGGAAAATGTCACCTATGTTACCCGCCGGGTCCTAAAAAATATCCGAGTCCTTAGGAATAAGTTTCCAAATTTTGAGTCTGATCGGTCGAACGGTACAGATTTGCATTGAAAATATATCAAGGAGAGAGGGGAAGGGGTAAAAGAGGAGGAAGGAAATGTTACCTATGTTACCCGCCAGGTCCTAAAAAATAAGTAGGCAAAATTTGAGTTGAATCGGAAAAACGGTGTAGATTTGTATAGAGAACAGACAGACAGACAGACATTTGTTTTATAGGTATAGATAATGAAGATTTCGGTATGCAAATGTAAATGAGTGAAATTTGCAGATACTTCAGCCCTAAACAGTGGATCAATAATGTTTCTCTGCTGTGAAAATAATTTTGTTCGTACTCTTATTTAATTATCGGTTCCGCACGCTCCGACCGCCAGCCCGACCCCAGAATTACCAACCCCTCCAACAAAAAGGAAAACTTTAAAGATGTGTCAATGATAAGAGGTACCTACAAGCGGGGAGGCAGATAGCGGCGGCTGGTGGCTGAGGCAGTGGAGGTGTGGTGTGGATGGTTCATTAAATATAGAAGGGGCATCGTGTGATAACGGCGCTAGTGGCCAGCTGAAATGCTCAATTATATTTTCTATTAATATACGATCAATTTTCACATTTTTTGATATAAGGAAAATAATCATGACTTAATTGTATTATTGGTAGTCATTAATAAAAAATCAGGGATCGTTACATTAATCAAAAAATATTTTTTTAATACATTCAAAAACGTGATAATTAAATTATTTTTAAAAATCTCTCAAATTATTTAATAAGTAGCAATCAAATTAGGTATTGTAGGTAGTAGGTAATTTATTCTCAAAATAATTCCATAGATGGCGTTAAAAAGGCTATCAACCTTTGAATGATAGCTATGGAACTAGTCTTTTCAAGTCTGCTCAGGGATGACGCCAGCCATAGTTGCAAACCCACACACAAAAGGTGGCTGTCATTATATCAAGTACCCCGAGGATTCAGCCTAATTAGGTATGCAACAGACTAAAGACCGCACTTTCGCCTGCCTGCAGTTTGGATTTGGATTGGGTAGTACTGGATGGATGGATAAATATGCCATGGAGGTTTTTCTAGACATCTTTGGTGCATTTGAGAGCGCATGGTGGGCGACGATCCTAACCATGCTTAATTTAAGGCAGATTACGTTATATATGTTTAATATTTTAAAAGATTATCTATCAAACAGAATTTTCATCCTCTCTTACAGAGGATTATGAATATAAGGTGGACCTTTTCTTTCCTCTCCTCTGTATCAGTTAGAGATAGGGGAGAAAGCTGTCCTTCGGTGTTGGACCATTTCGCGGTGCAGATATTTTCGGGTCATGGTGAGTTCGGAAGCTAACTATTTGACTTTTATATTATAGGACTGACCCATGGTGAGAATGTAACCGCCTGTGTGGCGGGCACCGGAGCACCTATAGAACGAATTCTAGAATAAGGGAGATGGGGGGAAGAATGGATGAAAGAATAAGGGGGATAAGTGGAGTTTCCTTTGGAAACGCTGACCTTCTCAGGAACAACTTATCGTGCTTCAGCTCTTTTATTTGGGTGTAGGTTTCCCACTGGAAAATCATTAGTGGCCTGCCCTCTGTGACTGTTGTGTGCTGGTTTTCCTTTTACCAACTATTTTAATTTAAATTCCACTTGACATATACACTTTTTAATCCTTACCTGTAACGTTATAAGCTTGATTGATACCGTGGCTTAATCATTTACGAGAAAAATATATCCATAATATATCACAAGTAAAGAATTGATATAAATACATAACACGTCAAAAAATAATTCCTTCCATCCTCTTGAAGATTCTTAGGAATTCTCGCTTAGTTCAAGATATCAAAAAATTCTAAGCAAGTCCTCAAATTGTTATTATCGATGCAAAATAATTAGAAACATAGTAATCGCAAAAAAACGTTATTATCGGTAAATGGAGACTCACCGCATTACCAGGACTGTTATATGAGCCGAAGGCTTCCATATCAGTCCTACTCTTACGTCGCCAGGTTGACAATTTTTTTCTATAGGCCTTCCCCGTACGGTGCCCCGTAAGGTTCAAGCCGCAAAATCCATTCACTGTCCATCACATCAGATCAACATCCTCAATTTTATTGGAATACAAATTACAGTAATAGCATAATACATAAAGAAATACATAGTGAACATAATGAGAAATACAATTGAAAAGTTCATAATTGTAGGGTCGAATGGTTTAAGCCGGGCCAGGGTGTTGGGTATAAAAAGGGGGGGGGGGGGGTCAGAGATGCCGATTTGGGAGAGGGGCAGTAAGTGGATAATGTAGGAGGTTAAAGGAAGACACTCCCAAAAGGGAAGGACAGTACAAAAGAAAGACTGAGTTCAGTCCAAGACGCCCAAAAGAATCCACAATCTTTCACCCATGGAGCTCATCCCATCGCGACACCCACGTCCTCGCAAACACTCGAAAGAGTCCGAGGTTCCTACCTGTTCTAATAAGGTCATCATTCCTAGGAGTCCGATGACCTACACCTTCCAGTTCATCTATCATATCCTCTCTTGCGTCATGCAGCAGTACACATTCCCAGAGGATATGTCCCGGTGTCTGGCGGATACGCCCACCAGAACATCACGGGTCTACGGCAAGTCCAAGGTCATGCAGTTTGCTCACCATGGCCAGTGACAAGTTGCAGGGTGTAGTGATTCAGCACCGGGGGATATCCTTTACCTTTCTCATGTACGGCCACCCTGCGTAGAAAAGAAAATGTCCACCTCCCCAGAGGAGCTGCGTCCCATCTCTCTTGCCATTTTTACAGAATTAAAATCCTTATACGCTTACACAAGTCACGATATCTGGTATCTGAAGGGCTGAAAATCTCCTTGAAAACTTCTGTCTCCAGTCCTTGCCTCAAAGAACTGCAGGCTTTGGCCTCGATTACTAGTAGATCGGCAGGCAACACGCCGGCTAGCACTGGAAGTGCCACATTAGATACCTTTCTATGAGCTCCAGTAAGTGCCAGTAATGGAACTCGTTGGCCACGGTTCAGGGCAGATAAGTCATGGTCCTCAGGCGGTGCGCCCAAACCCGAGCAGCATACGTGATCTGACTCACGTATACCGCTTGGTAAATTAGCCGCACCGCTGGTGACTTAAGTCCCCATTCAGCAACCGACATTCGTTTTACGGCCATAAAGTAGCCGCCAGCTCTTTCAGAGATCGCCTTAACATGAGCGAGAAAGGTGCTCGATGTATCCATCCTCATCCATCCATCCATCCACCCATCCAAATCCATACTCCTAAGTATTTGACAACAGTTCCAAACTTTATACTGTGTCCGTTAAGTTTAACAGTCGGGTTTCTCCCTCAGTCCAGTCTACCTTTCATAAGCATGGCTACTGTCTTGGGAGGCACAAGTGTTGACTTATTTCTTATGCACCATTCATTTATAAGTCCTAACGCTTCGTTCGCACGACGCTCAACTTCGAAGCGACTCTTGCCATATACCAGTAACAGAGCGTCATCTGCATAGGCGACTGTTTCGCATCCCACCGGAAACGGCAGCAGAAGTATGTCGTCAAAGAGTATGTTCCATAAAGTGGGACCCAGAACCGATCCTTGAGGGCAGCCCATGTCAGTCGGCCTGGTGATAGACACACCGCCATATCTGAAGGTGGCATTTCGGCCACTTAGATAACTCTTCATCATGTTGAAGAGGTACCTAGGGCACTGCCTTACCTTGAGCTTGGTCAAGATCATGTCCCACCAGACGTTATCGAAAGCACCGGATATATCCAAAAAGATGCCAATAGCATACTTCGCGGGACAATTCTTGATCTAGTCCTGTACAAATGTGATGGCGTGCTCTGTCGATCTTCTCCGAACAAAGCCAAATTGTCGATCGCAGGCAGGCGTGAGTATCGACTCAAGCCTGTTACACATCAGCGTCTCACACACCTTCCCAAATGTAGGAAGAAGCGTGATCGGCCGATACGCTCCTGGATCCGACCGGTGTTTGCCGTTGTTCTTGGGAATAACGCAGAGCAAGCCATTTTTCCAGTTTTCGGGAAAGGTACTCGACTTAAAACAAGCATTTAGTACATAAAGGGTATCCGATTTAGCGCAATTCCAAATGTTTTTAATTATAACGCCGGTCAATTTGTCGATACCCGGTGCCTTATCAATTGAATTTAATGTTATTATTAAGAACTGATAATACGACATGAGGCATTCGAGATGTGGATCTACAGAAAAATTCTCAAAATAAGCTGGATGGATAGAGTTACGAATGAAGATGTTATGGCTCGGATGAACAAAGAAAAATAAGTTATTAAAACAATAAAAATCCGAAAAATTCAATATCTAGGACATGTGATAAGACATCCAGAGAAATACGAGATCTTGCATCTCATAATGCAGGGAAAGATTGCCGGAAGTCGGGGCCCTAGAAGAAGGAGGACTTCATGACTGAAAAATTTGAGACAGTGGTTTGGCCAGTCTACTGTGGAGCTGTTTCGGGCCGCAGTAAACAAAGTCCGCATAGCCAACACGATAGCCAACGTCCGGTCAACGGACAAGGCACGAGAAGAAGAAGAAGAAGATCGTTTTCATAATTTTAATTGTTAAAGATGTGATCTTTTAAAATTGCAAAGATTAACAAAGATGCCATAAAATTATATCATCTTGAGTCATAAAAAATACCATAGGCAAAGATAAAAATACACAATGTAATATAAATTTTGTGACATAACAGAAAAATTAACATACTACAATACTCAATTATAATACCACGTAAATGCAGCTCGGTTCTTTATGAGATCAAAGCCTCCCAAAAAAGTCATAAAACTATAGGAAATTAAGCAAGAAAGCTATAAATTATTGACGTTATAAAAGTGCCTTTGTTTTAATGAGGTCACATGGCGGGACGGACTTCTGAATAGCCATTTCATACAGTCCCCGAGTGGGGCTTCTATTTATTACCTTTTTTGTCTGCAGACGGGGAGACGGTGGAGAGTCGTCTCATTGTGCTTCTTTGTCTATACACTTTCATAATTTTATTATTACAAAATTCCTTGAAAACAGTATTATAAAAATGTTTGGCTTAATCCTTTCCAGCCCAAATTATTTCAAATGGATGCTTACATATTTTAATCTATTTGAATTATTTTAACAAATACATATTGAAATTACATTTTTTTTATTAGATGTTAAAAGAAAATTATTTGTTATTTCTAAAAATATGTAAAAACATGTTTTATAAAATCTACTCTTACAAAAGTCGAATATAGGTTAGGGGAATGTTCATAGTTCGATGTAATGAAATAGCGATCGGTTGTTAATGTTTATTTCTTTCCGGAGATATGCTACGGGGGAAAATCAAGATATATAAGTTAATTAAATAAATGATGAACAAATGATTGATTACTTAATGCGGGGCAGGTCTGACTGATGTTAGGGTAGAGGCCCGACTGGTATGGTATCGCAGTGTCCGTTATTTCTTCTTCTGTGTTATCATTACGGCCCGCGCGATTTTTTTACGTTAAAATAATAAAAAAGGGTCCTCGCTAGATTGATAGGTACATGGTGTGAATCGTCTGGGTACCACCAAATAGAGATACTTTCCATGAAAATTTTGCAAAATAAAATGCGATTACGGTTTAACACCACGCAGTGGCCACCACTGCGAATCGCCTACCATTGCCGCCCGTTGGGCCGGCCATTTGCACCTACCATTGGTAACAGCCGATTGTAGACACCAATGGCCGCGTAACGGCTACTATCGGCCGCGCAGCGGCCCAGATAGCCGCTTGCAGGGGCTATTAATTAGTCATCATTAATTTGCCTCAAATCTTACTATGATAAATCGTACGAAATTTTGGTCTCAACCTTATTAAATATATTTAGCGACATAGCTGCGCTGGATAGCAGACAGATATGTGACAGATTCGAACTAATCACCTGTCAAACTAAATGTAACCCGTCCCGTTATGCACAGCCTATGACGTCGCTCTTCGGCAGCTCCATCGAAAGACAATGAGTCTCAGCCGTGGGCCTTGTAGTGAATTTGATAATGATGATGTACATCCAAGCTTTTATTTTTTAATGTAAGTGTACTAGCAGAATGAGTGGAAGAGGATTTTACATCGAAAGATGGGGAAAAAATGTTATATTCACAAAAGTCAACAAGATATGCATGACATTAATAAATAATGTGTACTTAGTGGGTAACAACTCGTGTGGTAAAACTATTCAAATTGACACGTGAGCGTGAACAAAATGCAAATTAAGCTGCAAAATAAAATGTAACAAATAATAACATGATAATTATGCAAAATTATCAAGCACATAAGCATTAATGAAATTTAAACTGAACTGTAAATGAGAAATGTTACATATAATAACATGGTAAATATGCAAAAATATTAGACAAGTGTGCTCAAATGAAAGAAATATTAATCTGACTCATGTTGTACGATAAGTATGCTATATTCGATTCACCGAACCAGGTGCACGGTGTAAATAGCAGAATATTCTAAATGTAAGTTATGCAATGATTACCCACACCTTGCGCCGTGGATGAATTAAATTATAAAATAGAAATTTAGTTAGGTCATACAAATTAGCAGTGATATTTGCTGAAAGGGATGTTAAAATATTAATTACCGGCGGCAGTGAGTAACCATTACAGAAAATTGATACAGTGGTCTCGCAATGATTAGTCGACGTCGACATTATGGAGACAGGTAACTATCTAGGAGTAGTAAAGTAACAAAAATATAACATAATATAAAGAGCATGGAGCAAGAGTAAATCACAATGAAATGATAGTGTAGATCCAACTTTAGGGCCTGGGATTACGTGGTTGCCGTTTCTTGAGGTCTATGGGCACGATGCATCCACGGCCGTCTTCCACGTACATGCCAAAGAATACACATGATTAGTTTCATCTCTCCTTGCGCCAGTTTAGAATAAACTATTAGCTTTCCAGTAAATTCCATTGGTAATTTCTGACTCGAGCACCATGGCTCGACCATTTGCATCGGTCAGTTAAATTTTACCGCGAATTTATGAAAGTCAGTGATGATAAAGTAAGATAGAAGAAAGAAGCTGATTAGAAGGTGCGAAGGGCCCTATAACAAAATAAATAATTATAATTTGAACTTACATACTAGATGTCTATCCACAGGATAGAATACGTGGCGCTTTCTATAGAGACTCTTAAATTTTCGTGCTTTTTGCTGCGGGTCAATGCAACGTGCAATTGATCATGGCCGAAAATAGATTCTGAAAGGTACGCGCCTACATGATCAAATATTATTAACATAACAAAAGTCAAGATGATTAGAAATTGATGAAGTTTCATGCATCGGTGGAACGCACACTTCTTCATCCTATTTTCACTTTGGTACTATTTAGATGAAGACGATCAAGTGGGTTCTTTTGGTGAATTGAAAAAATAGATGAGAGCAGACCTCAATCGTATCTGTGGTGCTGTACAGATATTGCAGACTCCGTCAAGGCACCGTTCCCATTTAGAATAAACTTCATTTAGAATCTATATTCAAGTAGATTAAATTTGTCGCCGTATCATCAGCAATACAACATCAAAAAAACCTTTAGCACCTTAAATATGTTCTAGTAACATTCTCAAGTGGAAACACTCGTGGTCTTTGAGAATTACTGCATACATGCGCATAAATGCGGTCTTTTCTGCTCCTCTTTGTTTTTTTTTCATGTACATAATATAATGTTTTGAAAATTCGGAAGTGGAAGTTGGAAGTGAATAAAATGTTGCATATCATTTACATAATTTCTGTTCAGCTCAAACCTTGCAGTTAGATATGTAAATCGATACTGAACTCTTTGAATTGCTTCTTCTTTTTGTCTATCTTATATACGATTTGTTCATCTGGAAAGTGAATTGATAGTCAGTAAAGGGCATGCTTATGCATGGGATTTTAAAGAAGTCTCCAAATTGCTTGCGGTACGCAAACATGGCGTTACGCAATCATCAAGGAATTGATTTACTTCATCGTGAACGATTGCGCCATTTCTTGAATTTTTTTGAATTGAAGAGCAATCATGCACTTCGAAAATATACTTGAATAAGAATTTTATACCCTTTACACATAGATATGATCCGATGTGTTATTTTTCATTTCTAACCAAGGTTATAAATAAACCAAGATTTCAAGGCAACCAAATTTTTAAACAGGTCATTTGTAACCAAGGTTACAAAACAAAAAATTATGCTAATAGAGTTATCTACCATCATTAGTTACGAGTGTAATTTTAGTGAAGAACTTACGACTGAAATTATTATAGGTATAGAATAGTCTCAGTGTAGAAAATTTCCCCCGACATTCCCATTTCAAATATAGATATCCATTATGGCTCCTGGCAGAGCACCAGAGACGATCCAACTCACTTAATTTTTCAATTCTTATAAAATAACCGCTGCCAATTTTATTTTTGACCATATTGAAGAGACTTGATATAGGATTGTGAAAATTTACCTCATTTGGCACTCAGGCGGCTAAAGAATTAATTTGATTAAATTATTATAATTCCATTTCTATCCTAAAGGGCACTGCTTGTTTATTTTTGAAATAACATTTAAATATTTATGTATTTGGGCATGCGTAGTGAGTTCAAAGATAAAACTTGAACATTAAATTCTATAATTATACCTGTAATTTGAATTATAATGCTATTATGTAAAAAATATTCACTTTCTTCTGAACTAGACCAAAGCATGTATTAAAGAAGACAGACCCTTTATAAGGCTCAAAAAGAATTTTATCTAGTTTTACATATAATTTGTAAAATTTATAAATTGTATGTAAATCTAGATAAGTATTAAAGAAACAAACTAACCATAACATAACCATAACTATATGAAAACAAAATATCAACAACATAAAAAATATGAAAGCAACTTAACCTACATGACAAAATATCCCCGATTACCAATGATTTTAAAAGTATAGAATTTTAATTATTTCCACTTTTGCCTATGGTACGGTTGATAGTACGCCTCTCAATTCATGTCCATTCGCCTTCTATGGTTATCGCGGGCTGTCAAAATTTACTCGGCGCGCCCCGCTCCTGCTCAATTCATGTTTTAATATATTTTAGAAGGTTCTTTTCTCTATATTTCTTTCGAAAAGCGTCTAGATTGTTCGGACTTCGATTATGAGTAGTTATTCTTCATTAAAGAATCCAGAGACATATTCCAATAATATAATAAACTAACTGTTCGTACCCGGCGTTGCACGGGTTAAGGATTAAGTTGAAAAAAAATTGTGGTGTGAAAACAAAATTTGAATGGATTCGGACAAACGGTGTAGATTTGATAGAGAACAGATAGATAGATAGACAGATAGATAGACATTGAGTTTTATAGGTATAGATAGAATACCACAAAGCAGTAACTTTTTATTAAATTATGAGAATAGAAAACACTAAAAAGGGCATTATAATATAGTTTATAATCAATACTTGTCCTTGTCTTATGCCGAGCATATTTTCGGAAAAGCATAAAATTATTTCATTTACAGGTGAATTATTTCACACGTTTAACATTTAAATTGGTGGATTTAAAAATGAATAACACGATACTAATAGGTATATGATACATGACATCATATTTCTTGTTCATTCATTCGCTCAACATACAACAACAACAAGACAGGTCTCTTGCATAAGCGCTCTTAAGAAAAATGTTTTGAAGTGTAAATATTGAATAGTGATTGTCAGATTAATAAAAAGTGTAATAAAAACACACAAATCCACATGAAAAACACACACAACTTACAAAAGATCTAGGTTAAATGGTTTTTTTTTATAAATCTTATTCCTCAGAAATTGCTTTGATATTGCGTGTTCTAATGATTATAATAAAGATAAAAATAGTTTAATCGAACAGAAAAAGAACATCTTGTATATTTCAATATCCCCAACATATTTTATTTCAATAACATCAAGCTGTCATATTATTCTAGTGCGCTGATTTAAATATATTATTTTGATTGGAATAAGATTTTATAATACTGAAATCAGTGAATTTGTGTACGTGAATTTCGCAGCCGCATGAAACATTCATAATTATATAATTATAAAAATAACATTTAAAAGCAATCTGTAGTAAATCACTAAATCGAAAACGCACTGACGATAAAACCACACAAGTTCTTTTCAATATTCTACAAGAAATCAAGTTTGTTAAGTGTTATTTATTATAAATAAGAATCGGTAATCTTCATCTTCATAATGAATTCAAAATGCTCATCATGTTCGGAAACCGCGAGTGCCGGGAATCTATTTGTGTGCTCCATATGCAAAGGGTTATCTCACTTTGCCTGTGGTGGAATCAGCGAGTCGGGTCAGAAGAGACTGAACGCAGAGCGTCGCCGGCTACTAAGTGCACAGACTGCAAGAAGATAACCAATCAGGCCATATTGAATACGCCGACCACCACCACGGGGCCTCAGACGCCAGGTATAGTAAACCGACCGGACGCGGACTCCCTAAAGTCGGTTCAAAAATACATAATGGAATTTATTGAAAATAAATTCCAAACGGTTAACGACACACTGCAAACATTCACCTCTAAATTCGATGAGTTGTTCAACCTCTTCAAATTTTACTCTGAAAAAATCAATGAACTTGAAAACAAATTCACCGAATTCGAGAAAAAAATAAAAAGAGCAAATGAATTGGAGAAAGAAGTAGATGATCTACGAAAGACAATAATGGACCTACGTCACTCTACAAACAAGCAGGATCAATGGGCCCGGCAGAATAATTTGGAAATTAAAGGAATTCCGGAAAAAAAAGGAGAAAATCTGATCGACCACATCCATAAAATTGCTGAAACGGTCGGATTTCCCTGGCTGTCGATGATCTGGACTTTGCCGTAAGAGTATCAGCGAAACCACCTAACAAGAATAAACAAAATAATATTATTCTTAAATTCGTCAGAAGGCACACAAAGGACGGACTTCTATCAGCGATACGAAAACGACGGGGTGTCTCAACCACAGACATCGGCCTCACTGGAGCAACACAAAGAATCTTTATCAATGAACATCTAACAGCAGAAAAAAAGAAGCTTCTCTTTGAGGCTAAATCTCTCGCACGCCTTTAGGGTTTTTCTTACTGTTGGACGAGAAACTCAACTATTCTATTGCGACGGAACGACACATCACCCCCCATCCGGATCGAAAGCGAGCGGGACCTACAGAAGATAACTGGATTATAATTGCGCCCCACTCCAAATTAATAAATTTTCGTATACCATCTCCAGACCTAACTCCCTTCTCTCATTTCCTTGAACTCCCCTGTCCCTACCTAACCCGATTCCACAGCGGTCGATCAACAGCCGTTTTGCTCTGTATGGCACTCTGTGAGTACTTCCAATACATAAATATCATGTGCATCACACGTCTCATTCTAACCTTTGGCTTATGGCGATAGAAATAATAACAATATTTCTACATATCATTATCATCATTGTATCGGTCTCAGTCATCCACACTTCATATACATATTCCTCCAAAATACATACTTCTTGCAAGCGCGAGCGCACTATATCCCTTCTGAATGTTTATACACTTTGCCCCATTTTATTATGTTCTACTTATTACCCAGTTCGCTAAACTTCTTTCTATTATTTTATATTTACCCAATTCGCTATAAATTACACCTTATTACAACTTTAACTGACAATGACACAATGTCTTGATATATACTTTCAAAATGCGCGAGGTTTACGCACGAAAACAGACACATTTTTAAATAACGTTGCATGTAACCACTGGGACTGTGTGGGCATAGTAGAAAGCTAGTTAATAGGTAACATTAATAACTGCGAAATTTTTGACACTAGATATTCAGTATTTAGGCGTGACAGAGACTATTCCCTAACCGGCCAAAAACTTGGAGGAGGTGTAGTTCTTGCTATAAACTCAGACCTCAATGCAGTGGAACTATCCCATTGGCGGACCGAGGCAAAAGATATCTGGGTATGTATCCCCATCACTTCTAATACCAAACGTAGCAATCTATATATCTGCTGCGTCTATCTTCCCAGCGGACCCTCGCACTCTTCCCTTCTGCAAACATTCCTTCACCAATTAAACAATATTATTGAAGGCTCTACTCCCTCTGACATTTTTCTCATACTCGGCGATTTCAATCTCCCTGATATTTCCTGGGGAAGTATCAGCAATAATAAATATCTCCTTCCAACCCACTATACAAGGTCACTGAGCGGAGAGTTCTGTGATACAATAAACTTCTTAGGCTTAAAACAATTCAATAATTCAATTAATAGTTTGGGTAGAATTCTCGACTTAGTTCTCTGCAATCACAACATTATAGAAGCAAAGGCGAGTGATGATCCACTAGTTGCAGAAGACGCACACCATATAGCGATCAATATAACTCTTGCAGCTTCCGTGGATTCTCCCCAAATAAACCAGCTTAAGAAAAAAGTAGTACAATTTCGAAACGGAGATTATATAACAATAAACAACAAGCTAAACACGATGAACTGGGATTCTATTTTTGAAGAGCTCAACACGAACTATGCAACATCTCTATTCTATGATATTCTTGAAAAATTAATCGAAGCACGTATACCATTCAAATACATTTGGTCTAATAAGTATCCCCCGTGGTACACGCCATCTCTAATAAAAATATGCAAGGAAAAATACAAATATTTAAAAAAATTAAAATTGTACAAAAACCCAATTGATTACGAAACTTTTTCCCTATTGAGGACCAGGCTGAAAAGATTGTCAAAGTCACATTACAGTAATTATATCCAAAGAATAGAAAATGCAATAACATCGAACCCTAAACAATTTGGGTCATACGTGAAATCAAAAAATGAATCAAATAAACAAATAAAGTAATTTACCTTAACCAAACCTCAGTGAATGGACAAGATATTTGCAACCTATTCTCACAATACTTTAAATCCGTATTTACTCAAAATACCTCAGGGGCACACCCACCCTCTATAGTCGACTTTGGCCCGGCTGACATAAAACAAATTTCGATAAACCCAACCGTTTTACGAGATCATATAAATAGTTTAGATTTGAATAAAGGCGCAGGGCCTGACGGTATTCCCCCCTCGTCCGTACATGCATGCTCTTCCAGTATCGTCCATCCACTCTGTTTACTTTTTATTAAATCCCTTAATGAAGGTACCTTCCCGGATCAATGGAAAAATGCGCACATAACCTCTATTTTTAAATCTGGTCAAAAAAATGACGTAACTAACTACAGACCAATCTCAAAATTGTCAATATTCAGTAAACTCTTTGAAAAAATAGTCTATACCCAGATATTTAGCGCCATAAAGCCATACATTAATCCCCAACAACACGGATTCTTCGCGGGAAGATCCACTGTCACCAATCTACTAACCTTCACGCAGTACGCGCTATCCTCAATGGATCAACGAGCGCAAACCGATGCCATATACACGACTACAGTAAAGCATTTGAAAAAGTCGATCATGACATTTTAGCTGATAAACTGATAAAAATAGGAATCCACGGTGACCTACTAAGGTGGCTTATTTCCTACATTACCAACAGAAACCAAGCAGTTGTCATCGGCGGTCTTAAATCTGACTGGGCTTGCATCTCCTCTGGAGTCCCTCAAGGGAGTTTACTGGGTCCATTACTGTTCATAATCTATACAAATGACATACAAAACTGCTTTCATTTCGCTGATTTCCTATTTTATGCGGATGATATGAAGATTTTCGCAAAAGTGAACTCCCTAGACGATTGCCGAAAAACTCAAGAAGATCTTAACCGCGTTTCTGCCTACTGTCATATAAACAAACTTCTTCTTAACGCAAAAAAATGCTTTCAAATGACATTTTCCAGGAAAACCAATAACATTCAGTTTGCCTACTCAATAAACAACGCTCAACTAGAAAACAAATGCGAATTAAAAGACCTCGGAATAATTCTCGACAGTAAATTTATTTTTAAAGCGCACTTTGACCATATTATCCCCAAAGCCTACAGTATGCTGGGATTCATACTTCGAACCTGCAAACAATTCAAAAATCCTCACTCATTAAAATTTTTATATTATTCCTACGTTCGAAGTCGCTTGGAGTATGCATCTCAGATCTGGAATCCACAACAGACAACATATATTGCGGGAATAGAATAAATTCAGAACAGGTGTTTGCGTTGCCTCAATGGTAAATCCGGCATGTATTTCGACTCATATATGGAAGCAATGGATTTCTATAACACGAGAACCCTGGAATATAGAAGAGCACGAGCTGATCAAATACTACTTTTCAAGTTACTTCAGGGACATATTGACTGTCCCAGCCAATTGGAGCTGGTTTCTCTCCACGCTCCATCAAGGCGAACCCGACAGTCCGTGCTCTTCCATGTACCCATAAGCAGAACCTCTTATGCACAGAACTCATTCATCCAGCGAACATGCAAAGCATACAATGACCACTTCAATGACATTGATATATTTAATACCAACATCTCAGCTCTTAAAAATCGTATTTAAACCACTTATATTATATTACTAGTTTCTATATCTTCACCGGATTAACTGAGACCGACCATCATCATACACACACCACAGCCAAACTCTCATCACTCTTTACACATACCCCCATATCTGTATACAACGTCACGCACAGAATACATACGCATTCCACTCAGCCACAATCCCATACACCTCACTCCACTTCCCCCTCTAACTCCCACTCCTATCCCTCTACTTAATATATGTTCTCTTTATTGCTTGATTTAACATTTTATGCCGTGGATCTCTATAATTGGTCTACGAATTACCCAATACGTTATGTATCATTATAATAAATTGTATACTGTTGAGATTCCCAAAATAAAAAAAATAAATAAAATTTCTATTATTTGTATGTATTTTATAAAAGTTAAATGTCAGAAATGCTTGAACATAAAAATTACCAAAGCAACAGATATTATTTATTTATATTCAATCAATACTCAGCGAATCCAAGGCATTTAAAAACAAAGAAATACCTAATTCCAAAACCTAAAAGGTTAAATTATTCCTTATATTATATAAAAGTGATCATCTCACAAAGTTCAAAATTTTGCAGAGCGCAATCACGGTATAAGATTGTTTCGACAGTTTATTTTTTATCAAGACGATTGGCTCTCAGTGCAAAAAAACTTAAATAAAAATGATTACAACCTAAAATGCATTTCATGAAATTAGAATGTGCTAATATTGTACAAAATTAATTTCTCAATGTTTCGAATAGGAACAAAGAAAATTGGAAATGTCACAAGCACACTTTTGGTTAAATGTCTCATTTGTTTTCATTGAATAAATGGTCAATGTCAACAACACATTTGGAGCGATGATAACCCATAGTCCATTGTCAAAACCACCACCATAACGTCCAGAATAAGTTACCGTTTGGTGCGCTTCATTGGTCCATGTCTTCATAAATGATGATGGTCAGAATGTTACAGTCAATGGTGAGGGGTACAGAGACATGATTACTAACTTTTTTTTCCCCTTATTGGACCGGTTTAATGTTGCAGACATGTGGTTTCAACAAGATGATGCCACATGCCACAAAGCGCGCGATACAATAAATTACTAAAAGAAAAATTTGACAAACGATTAATTTCACGAAATGGACCTGTTAATTGGCCATCTCGTTCGTGCTATTTGACGCTATTAGATTATTTTATCTAGAGATACGTAAAATCGCATGTTTACGCCGACAAACCAGAAATAATTGAGCACTTGGAAGGCAAAATTCAAAGCATTATTGGCAAAATACAGCCTGCGAAGAGTTTGTGAAAATTGAACCTCCAGATTCCGCCACGTATGCGCCAGCCACGGTGGTTACATGCCCAAAATTATATTTAAATCGCTGTTCGTACCTGGCGTTGCACGGGTTAAGGATTAAGTTGAAAATAAATTTGTGGGGGGAACAAATGGTTCGATTCGAATGGTACAGATTTGCATCAAAAAATGTATCAGGGGGAGGGGAAAGAATGATTTGACTCCCATCGATGATTGGCAACTGATTTTTTTCAATTCTAAGGGAAATCATCGGGACTACAGTAATAGATAAAAATTATATCTTGGTTATTGATCATCGATACAATCCGACAAATCCCAAATAAGTCTAAAGAAAATAACCAGTTATAATGATAACAATCACCAATAATACATAAGAATAATTTGTAGAACATTGTGTTGTTTCCAGCAAACAGTAGGAGTTACATTTTCAAAGGAGTCGGTACCTCATCTTTCACAATGCTGTAGTATTGTATACACAGCTTATGCATGACAAACTTAAGCCGGCTGTGCGTTGTCACAATTATAGCCAGACCACATTCAAAATAATGTGCGCAAAAAATATATGTGTTGTTACGATGCAAAAAATGAACACAAAATAAGTTTTTCTAGTAAGAAAGTAACCTTTTTTAAACTAAAAAATATGTATTTATTTGAATATCATATTGAGGCCTATAATACGGGCTAGCCTGGCAACTTTCCCCCGCTTTCTTCTTACCGGACAAAGCTAGAATATGGTCTTTTAACTGTGGTCGACCTTTAGTTGATAATATCAATTAACATTGGTTCAAAATATCAGAATAATGCTTCAAAATGTGTCAATGAGGAAATGGTGAAATGTCGCATGTCAGATTATTGTAATTAACTTATAGAAAAAGAGTCCTACCGGTGTCGGCACACATCTACAGTAAGCCCTCAATTAAACTATGCCCTTGTGAGATCAGAAAAACAGGGAAATTTCAATTCCCAAGTCAAGTGTATTATTCAAAAATAAAGTAAATATGTAATCTAAAATGGAAAAATCACACTGCCCAAAATTATAATGAATATAAAATAAGAAGCATGTTACAATGGGAGGGAGGAGATGTCGCCATTGTTACCCGCCGGGTTCTAAAGCATCAGTATGCAAAATTTGAATCGAATCGGACAACTGTGTAGATTTGTATAGAGAACAGACAGACAGACGGACATTGAGTTTTATAGATATAGATATTGTAATAGATCTGAGGAACGTATGTCGCGACGCCAGAAAGAGACTGCATGACAGAGAGAGAGAAGGTATAAAAGGGCGCGTGAATGTCGAGTCGCTCTCTCTTTTACTACCATTGTTATTCAGACCGCATCTTACTGTACACCGGTTGTCTAAACCGTTATTGTCACCGAATAAATACTTACGAGAACAAAGTCTTTACTTGGAGTTCCTCATCCCGAAACAAGAGTATTACAGATATTAATGACATAAAATTACCTGTTAAATAAAGGCAATTTTATGGATAGTAAAAATATTTTTTGTATTTTATTTCAATAAATGCACCCTTTATATAAATTCATTTAGCCCGATAATATTTAAAATGATTTTTTTAATTTTCTGAATACTGAGCCTGTGATGTCGTGAGATATTCGACAAAACGCATCTACTTTCTCCCCTTGCTGTAGCACATTAAATTTCAAAAACCTTTCTGGCCCGAAGGCAATAGATTCCTACAAATGGGCATACCCCAGAAGACTGTGGAGAATTGAGTGGCAAATGTTAAATGTGAGAAACGCACATCTTGTAGCGGACCCTACCGAGTAACCTGGGCGCACTGGGTTTTCACTATCCACATATTTGTTGTGGATTTTGATGGAGTAAATGTACCTATAGTTGCTGGGCCCACTTAATCACTTGTAGGGAATTTAAAGTTTCGGGTATATTAATATACAAATAGGAAAAAATGTTGATATATCCACTGTATTTTTTTTACGTTTTATGTCCTGCCTGCCCCATTTGTTTATAAAAGTAGCGAATTAAGATCATTATAATTTTTATTGTTACAAACCAAGCCTGCGTAATCAAGTTGTGAAAAATCTATACCTATAAAACTCTATGTCTGTCTGTCTGTTCTCTATACAAATCCACACCGTTTGTGCTATTCGA
>JADDOH010000272.1:159825-222706 GCA_016648135.1 Agrypnia vestita | reverse complement strand
ACATTTGTGGAAGTGTCGGTGAACGACGACTTGAGAAGGATCGATAACGCGCCGACCCATACTGGCTTGCTGAAAAGATCGCTCGCCGCGCTTTCAAACGCCTTGCCCGCCCAGAGGGAGACCCTGAGATACGGGATGCAATTGCTGGTGAATTGGGCATCCGAACCCGGCACGGATCTGTCCGCTTCGGCTCTCTTCGAGCGGATTCAGTCGATGTTCACCAGCGATGCTCCGTACAATAAGGTTTCGGACGACATCCTGCAGATTGTGTGCGGCAGACGGGCAGAGTGTATACTGAACCGGCGAAAGGCCATATTGGAGGGCTTCAAAGACCCTTTCGTGCGAGAAGGTGCGGCCAAAATCCCTCCAAGCTCGGGATACTTGTTCAATAGGGAAGAGCTATCGGCGTATATTCTAAAGAACGGGGGCCAGGAGAAGGTGATGGTCTCGCCCGCAACCCGAAACCTGGCCCAACCGTCAACATCTCAGCCCCAGCCGTCAACTTCTCGTCGAGCTCCGAACCAGGGATACCTCCAGTCCCCTAAGCCCTTTCTGCCGGAGCCGAGGCACAGGGAGCGAGGCTCAGGGAACCCGAACAGGAGACCTAGCCGGAAGGCAGACCACGGCCGAAAACCCGCTGGTGACCGTAGCCGCAGAGGTAGAAGATGACGCGAGGCTGAACAACCAGTTCTGGGGAGGACGCTTGAGGAGGTTCCAAAGCACGTGGAAGGAGTTCGGGGCACCACATATAGTGCTGAGAATCCTCAAGGGCGCGAGAATCCCCTTTGTGGCCAAACCTCCGTTAGTCTTCCCCACCAGGCAGCTGTTGAGCAGCTTCAGCACGAAGGAGTCTCGAGACATGTCGAGTCACATTCAGGCCCTGACGATGTCAGGCGTGCTGGAAAGAGCAGATCATTCTCCGAGCTTCATCTCAAATCTGTTTCTAACTCCGAAGTCGGACAACTCCCTAAGGCCGATATTCAACCTGAAGGCGTTGAATGCCCTTGTGGAGGCGAAACCCTTCAAGCTGTTCAACCACCTTCGGGTCCCAGACTTCCTCCAGCCCAAAGATTGGTTGGTGAAAATCGACCTAACCCAGGCATACTTTCACCTACCAATAGCGGAATCGCACCGAAAGTTCCTGAGACTGTACTACCAAGGGGAACTTCTCCAGATGACCTGCCTGCCCTTTGGCCTGTCATCAGCCCCGAGAATGTTCGCAATGCTGTCAAACTGGCTAGCGGGACTCTTGCGGAAGAGAGGAATAAGGACCGTAGTCTACCTGGACGACTTCCTTCTGGCCAATCAGTCAAGGGACCTGCTAGCGACCCAGGCAGTAGAGACGGTCAATCGTTCCAGCATCTGGGTTGGTGCATCAACCGCGACAAGTGTGTCCTTATACCTACCCAAAAGCTGGAGTTTCTGGGCATAACTTGGGACACCGAAGCCAACCAGAAATTCCTCTCGGACCGCAAGTGCTCTGGCCTTCGCCAAGTACTGCGCCGCCCGATCGAGGCCGGCAGTTGCTCCCCCAAGCAGGTTCTAGGCCTCTTGGGAAGCCAACCAGAAATCCCTCTCGGACCGCAAGTGCTCTGGCCTTCGCCAAGTACTGCGCCGCCCGATCGAGGCCGGCAGTTGCTCCCCCCAAGCAGGTTCTAGGCCTCTTGGGGAGACTCAACTTCGCAAACTTCGCCACCCCTCGGGGTCGTTTGCATTGCCGAAGACTGCAGAGATTCAGCCGCCAGCTGCAGAGGCACGAGCCATCCAGACAAGTGGAGCTTCCTACCGCGGGTCGGCAAGACCTAGAGTGGTGGTTGGAGGCCGTAGGGGAGTCCTGCCCAATACACGAAGCCCCCTTCTCCCACTTCCTGACTACAGACGCAGCGGACGCAGGTTGGGGCGGCCAGGTGGACGACAAGACGATATCAGGCCAGTGGTCCCCAGAGCAGATGCGGTGGCATTCCAACCAGAAAGAAGCCTTCGCTGTTTACGCAGTGATCAGGGATCACGCTTACCTGCTAAGAGGAACGAAGACCCTACTGCAGACAGACAACAAGACAGTAGTGACTTACATCAACAAGGAGGGGGGGACAAGATCCTTGGGCCTTCTGAAGATAACTCGAGACCTCCTAGAGTTTATCGACCAGCAGGAATTATCTCTGACAGCGCAGTACATTCCAGGGAGATACAACGGGATTGCGGACCGACTCTCTCGGGGGACACCACTCCCGGAATGGCACCTCCTGGAACCAGCGACAGAGGAAATATTCCGAATATGGGGACGTCATCAGATCGACCTCTTCGCATCGGCCACCGCCCATGTGGTGCCAAACTACGTGTCGCTAGACTCAACCGATTGCTCGGCCTCCTATCTCAACGCATTCAGTCAGCATTGGGATTACGAGCTGGCCTGGGTATTTCCGCCGCCGAATCTCGTCCCAAGAGTACTGGCGCACTTGAACCTGGCAAGAGGCACCTTTCTCCTAGTTGTGCCAAGATGGGAGAAGACATTCTGGAGGGCCGATCTCAAACAACGAGCAAAGGGAGGGCCAATAAGCGTAAGAGATCTGAAGAGCGTCCTGATCGATACGTCGACAGGGTTTCCCCCACCGAGGGTGTCGGACCTCCAACTGGAAGTTTGGAGAATAGCAGTGGGTGGGAACAGGCTATAGCGGATTGGAGCCAGGAGGAACAGCAGCTGTTCAGATCTGGCTGGAGAGGCTCAACGCTGAACACCTACAAGCCGGCCTGGGATAGGTGGCAGCGATGGTGTACCACGCATTCTGTCCAACCTCATAACCCTCCCCCTGCAACAGTGGCAAGATATCTGGCCAACCTGTTCATCCACGAAGGGCTAGCCCCTCGAACAATATTGGTCCACAAATCGGCAATCGTATCCTTCTGTGGCCCAGCTCTTGATGCAGATAAGATTAGCTCGAACTTCCTCGTCAGGCACGTCCTTAAAGCCATCTCGGTTTCTGGTGGATGCACTGAGAGACTCCCGATCTGGAACCCCCGAGTAGTGGGGGAGTGGCTACGTGAAAACCCGCCAAGGAACAGCCGGTATGACGTGTCAAGGAGGACGGCCATACTACTCATCATGGCATCTGGGCGAAGAGTCCAAGATCTGACACTTCTCAGAGTCACCCCGGACCGATTGATCGACAAAGGAGACTCCATCACGCTATGGCCAGCCTTTGGAGCGAAGACTGACACGGCAAGACACAAACAATCGGGATGGAGGTTGAGCGCATCGGATGAAAGGAACATCAACCCCTTGTTTTGGATCCGAAAGCTGGTCTCACTCTCACAGCCGAGACGAAAGCCGGACATGAAAGAACTATTTGTGACGACAGCAGGTGAAGTAAAGCCAGCTTCACGGACAATGATAGGTGGTTGGATCAAGTCAATCCTAAGAGAGGCTGGAGTGGAAGCAACGCCAGGAAGTGTTCGTTCTGCTGTGGCTTCGTTGAATTGGCTGGAAAACTACCCGATAGAGGAGATCTTGTCAAGGGGAAACTGGCAGAGTGAAATCACCTTCCGAAAATTCTACCAAAGAGAGATAGTAGATAACCCCAAGCAACAATGCCCCCAGAGCTCATTAGCGCCTCTCTTTACGCCAATATAGGCAGTCACATATAACGTCGATCCACTAGGTCACCAGGTGATAACAAACAGATCTCTCATAATGGATTCCAGGCGTCGAGACGGAACACAAAATAAAAGAATTTTACCTTCCATTAAAATTCCTATTTTGTTTCCCTCGACGCCTGGAATCCAGGTAATCCCTACCTGGTGCATTATGAGTCATATGAAAGAAAAACCGTTGCGCCGACGCAACCGGAAACAGGGATACCAGCGGGAATAAATTGTCGCAAACAGGGAATCAGAGGGGGTAGGAACGCGTGTATAAGTGCCGAAACAGCAGGCTGTTCTCTCATAATGGATTCCAGGCGTCGAGGGAAACAAAATAGGAATTTTAATGGAAGGTAAAATTCTTTTATTATTGATGTTCTTGTCTTCACACACTTCTTCTTTGGCACATGAGTTCAAATTCATGTGCCGAACAATCCGAATGATGTATCAATTCTTGCTGAATGATATCTCAGTGCTTATTGTAATATAAGCTAGTCTATACGTCCATAGTACACAACTGGGGTATTTTTTGGAGAGTACGCCTGCAGAATGTGTTAAACATTGTAAAAGAGTTGTGCCTTATAAATAGTGATGTACAAGATACCCTATACAAAGTATCTGGAATACAAAATGTAAGATACTTTAAATAAAGTATTTCAAATACCAGATACAAATAACTTTCTGGAATGGTATCTGAAATACTAGATACAAAATACGTAACTTCCAAATACCTTTTAAAGATAAAATCCTTTTGTAAGAAAACACATTTTATTGAATGTAAGTTTATTTTTTTACGTGAATTATTTACGAATAAATGTGATGAGATAAAAGATTTATGATATTTTTAAGGTTTTAATTGAGCCTTAAGTAAAACCAATTCTTCAAACATTTTGTCGCTCATTTTTCTTCGATGAGATCTCATTATAGTTACATCATTGGAAAAAAGTATCTTAGCAATCTTAGTATTTACAAAATACTAAAATACCAAAAGAATGTATCTAAATACAAGATACAAGATGAATATTCAAAAAAGTATTTCAGAAACAAGATGAAAATGCGTATTTTGCATCTTGTATCTGTATTTCAAATACTTGTATCTTAGATAAGTCACATCTCTGCATATAAATTATAGATATCTCTAATATTTCATTCTGAATTAGTGAACAGCAGGGAAGCAGTCTATATATGGGTAATCTCAGTACGTGTACATATGTAATTTTCTCAAGCCTGGGTAGTTTTAGGATGTCTTTCACTGAGTAATTGGGCGTATAAATATATTTCAGCATTTTATAAATTGAATAAATTAAATGTCATGAATAGTCGTAGATGTTTCTATGTGGCCCAACATGATTGTTTAAATGTTTTATCACACATACCTTTGAGTTTTATTCTAGAACCTCTTATTTTGAATTTATTTTGAAATTCAAGGGACCAAAAAAATGACCAAATATTGACATATTTGTCATTCTCACTTGTGAAAAAAATTATTTATTTTTTTCAATTTGGAAAAATTTAAAAAAAAATCGAATTATGTTAACAAAAATGCAGTCGAACTCGGTTATAACGAGCTCAGATATAAGGAGAATGCTATAATGAGAAAAACTATGAATTCATGTTGATTTGCTCATATTCCCATAAAATCGGTCTCGGCTTTCAGGAGCACGATTCCCGGATATACGGAGCAAAGTTTAGAAACTCTGCAAACATATTTGCTTGGGTTACAGAAAAAAAGACAAATACATACTCGTAACAATGAACTTTTTCACTTTGCTTTTAAAGCAGCTCGCACTTAATTAGGGTTCATTTTATGGTGTACACAAACTTGTGTCCGAAAATCCCATGGGCGCAGGCAAGCAATAGTTTACTGAAGGTCGAGAATACTGGTCATTTAACTCCGATTATTGGGGATTTCCAAAATGTTTATGGCGACAGTTTATTTTATGCAGTTAACTGTATTAGAGCATTTAAAAGACTAATCAGTTAAACGCGAAGTGTTCTATCGGAAACATGTTCACTAACAAACGAAAGTGTCTCTACGTTCGGAAAAAGTCAAAATTATTATAAATGTCTGTAAAATTTTTTCACAATCGTCTTCTACAGTTTCATCACTCTGGAAAGATAAGGATGTTTATTTAGCTGCTCTTGAAAATATCATCACACAATCAAAAAAATTTGTGAAAAAAGTGTATAACGGATATAAGGAGTCCCGGCTATAAGGAGTAAATTTAGTTGGTCCCGTCGCGTTCCTTATAACCGAGTTCGAATTTATATTGATTTATGGCACAAAAAAACAAAATTATTTTGATTTACGAATTACGGGGTTTTTCGAATTATCGGGATTAATCTACTATGACTTTTGGGACTTGATAGGATTGAAAAATTTCGAATTACGGCGAATTTCAAATTAACGTGGTTTTACTATATAATTTGATTGGAATACTTCTATCTCACTAGAAGAATCTGTGTTGAGACGGGCCATGTTTAGAATTAGATGTAAAATTTGATTATTTTAAGTGAGAGGTGTAGTTTGTCTCTCAACAACGCAATTAATTCAGACAAAAATATAACCCACCTACATGTGTAGTACCTGCAAAGCTTACTTTATTTGAAATTTAAAGATAAATTAAATTGAAGCTGCAAGATATTAAAACATGCGGGGTATAAAAGCAAAGGCAGCAATATCCAAAAAAAAATGTAATGCAGTCATCGAGGATTACTAATTTATAATGTACTGTATTCGATATTTTATAGGAAATGTAGACTATGAATTTATTGAAAACGTGATTTTGGAAGGGATAGATAGATACATAAAATCTAGAATTTCGTACATTTTAAATTAGTAATCTTCGTTTACTGTTTTCAAAACGTTTTTTTAATTTTTTTAATATTACTGTCTTTTCTTTCATACCCCACATATGATATCTCAGTTATTTTATTTGTTAATTGAATAGGAATACTTAATAATATCATTTATTACTTTTATTTTCAGATAAAATTACAATTGCAACACAAGCTTTATTCGAAGTTGTGCCTCCCTCAGCGCGTAAAGATTAAGGTGACCTTCAACGTAATCCATTTCAATTGTGCTATTTTCCAGTCACATTATTTTGATAAATATTTACATACATATCAATATTATATTTACCAATGTTACCAAGTATTTGGATGTGAAATTTTGTACATACGCCTAAATAGTTAGTATTTTATACGATGTTAAATATTTTTTTAGTTAAAAAAATTAAAAGTACTAATTGTTTGACATTTATTGTTACAACATGTACCGCATAAATAATTTATATGTAATAGAAAATTTTATTTTTAGATTATTTTAAATATTTAATAACATTTTCGGTGCCATATGTTTGTCGCTATTTTTTAGTGTGAAACTAATTCTAAATAGCCAAATATTTTGTGGATAAAACCTTTAAAAGAAGTGTAACCATACAGTGTATGGTGACATAAATTCCTGTTAATAATAAATAATTATGGAATATATGAATTTAGCCATAATAAGGACATTACATATCATCTGAATGTCGTAAAAGATAACTTTTCGAAATGAAATACCTACATAGTCAGAAATGCATAAACTCATAGAGATAAATGATTTTGTAGTATAGTGTATAAAAATGTAATTTTAAATGTAACATTCTTAATTGTCTTAGAAATACAAGGTGCTTTATGCCTTAAAAAGAATTGTACAGAGTTGGACTAAACACCTTCTTTAGGCGAGGGGACAGCTAAAATATCTCTCCTCTCGCATATATTTAAGACACATGTACAATGCAGTTAAAGTACTAAACAAATCTTTTTTTTTTACAATAGATGTTTATCAAACATAATAATTTCATTGTCTGTCTGTATATCTGCGCCTGTAACTTTGGTAACGTCTGTAATTACATTTGAATTCACACATAAAAAAATGGCTGGAGATGGGGCTTGAACCCCGGGCCACCAAACCCGAACCGGCCGATTAACGCATGTGGCTTCGGCCGCCTCTCCATAGACCGCCAAAAGATGCATTTCTACATCTGTAGTTCTACTTTTCTTTTTGAATAAAAATTTGTTTGCAATCTTACACATATACATATATAAAATCCCAATGCCGTTACATTTTTTCACAGAGATCGTAATTTGTATGTCTTTCAAACCTACCTTATTTGATGATTTTAAACACTTGCATATTTTTATGTAAAAACATGTCACTTGTTCTGTGGAAATAGAAATTAATTTGGGGATTAAATTGCCTATGTTTTGATCTACAGTCATATTGTCATGGTGTGCCGAACTTTGTCAATCGAAAAAAAGAGGTATAATCATGACATACAATAATTACTAATATATACAGGGTGTAACAGAGCTAGTCCACAATACTTTACAGGTGGATACCTGCCTTGATTATGAGTTGAAAATGTCCACGCGACCATGATCTAATATCAATAGTTATGGAGTTATGCAATATCAAATTCTGCATTTTTTTTCAATTTTTCTGACGTTTTTTTTATAAAACATTGAAGCATCATTACAGTAATTTATATCGATTATGAAAAATTCATTCATTTTAATTATTGGGTCATGGTTGCTTGAACATTTTCGAATCACAATCAAGGCAGGAATCCAGCTGTTAAGTATTGTGGACTAGCTCTGTTACACCCTGTTTTTACAATATTAATAACAATGAGTTTTCGCGAAAACGGCGCTGTATAAATTATCCAAATATTATTATTATTATTAGTGATTCTGTCAAAATATGCATATCTTTGATTTTTTTTTCATTCAACAAAAATACTCTGAGGATTACCATTAAGTGTTTTTGTCTGTGATTTATTATACTTACTAATACATCTATTTTGTCTGAATTTATTTAGACTAGTTAGTATATTGCATAAAGTAATTACATACTTATATATTTTTTTTATGGAAAACTCAACTTAAGATTTAATTCGTATAGAAACATAGTTAAGGTTGACTTCCATCTTTAGGTTTACAGTATACATATTATGTTAATGACGTATAGCACTACATAGGTACTCGTAGATTATTAATTAAGTAATGTTATTTTTAAAAATTATTTCCGAAAAATACTAGTTTATGATTTATAATATACCTATAACGAATTTAAGGTAAAATTATTAATTAAGTATATTATTATGTATTAAAAAACTATTTACTGTATCACTAGTAGAATTCAGTAAATTCCAAAATTGATGATTTAAGAATGAATCATGTAATCAATTGTATTGAATTAAATGTAATTGATTCCAAAATTAATGATTCAAGAGTTGTCTTACAACTAATCTGCTTGGTCAACAGTGCAAGAATAAGTTAAAGAAAAATTGTAATATCAGGTTAGTTACAAGTACACTTAGTCTATACACATAAATACTAGATTCATTTATCGTGTTCATATGTGAACCATGTAAACATATATGGACAAACGACAGTTACTTCAGTTTATGAATATTGGTGAACTGAGTATGCCTAATCATATCCCAATCTCACCAACTCCTGTTCGAAGTTTCACAACAAGCCTGTTTGAAGTAGTAAAATAAACAATAGTATAGAAGTATCCAAGAACTTCATTTGAAATGTGTTGTCAGTACTTACATGCTTGGATTAAATCAGTGATGGTGAATCTGTGACACGAGTGTTAAAGGCGACGAGGTTTCGATGCCTCGTACGCATGTAAATATATTTACAAACTCCGGCAAAAAACAGGCCCCAGCCCGACAAATGCCAAACAGTCAATATACAAGTATAAATACGTAGCCCTCAGCAGCAACTCTGTAGCTCAAGACCATAGAAATATAGAGTTAGGTTATTTATTTTCCAAATTTTTAACATGCTGAGCCTAAAAGGTCCGCCATCGCTGGATAAGACCTTATTTAGAATTTGTAGCAAATGAAATATTATTTAATTTTTATATAAATTTCACTGTTGTTAAATTTTCTTTAATGAATTTTTAAAAACAAGTGCATTTCGAAATTTGAGTAATGTGTACTTTTATAAGCTTTGTTATGTTGAATTTATCGTGTATTTTTTCCGAGGCCTCATAGGTAAAATGTGTCATAAAATAGAGGCCCTCATAGTACAGTGGGTATGATATTGGCTTCTCATCCTGGGTTTCTATTCCCATTAAGGTCACAATGCATAAATCCATGTGATTATCTCAAACCTGGGTGTTTTTGTGATGTGTTTCGTTTCGTTAAAAATAAAATAAAAACTGTGTTAAAATGTGTCTAACGTTTTATGCTGTTTTTAATGCCTTTGTGGAGGAACGAAGAAGAAATATTTACATGACAAAAAAATATCCATCCACACATTAAATAAAATTCAGACCATATTTGAATAGGCCAAAATAAATTACAATGTTCTGTGTATGAAGTGAGGCAGGGCAAATAAAATAAAAATCTATTCAGGGACAATTTGATACATATGTCTGAGACATATAATGCATTTTTTTTCCTAGAGGTGTAAAAAATTTGGTGTTGTATTAGGTGTACTTTTTTATTAGTAGTACAGGGTGGTTTAGTTAAATATTTAATTTATATTTCAATTAATATACTTACCTCTTTATTTGGAAATTACAATTCTAGAACATAGTTTTTTTTTAATATAATGTATATTTTTTTATAATTAACCCTTTAAATGAAATGAAACGTGTTTACGCTCCAAATCATGTGCGTGATTACACTCGCTTTTCGACCTTGCAAAGACAGGATTAAGCATGATTTTTAGTGTTGTATATTTAAAGTCAATCTGCTGTGCATGGATGATAATTCCCAGCATTTTATAGACAATTAAACCTTATGGTGTTGTACTGAAACCTGCACTTGACTTTTGTGTTAATATTTTTTTTTAAACCCCTGGCATTTAAAAGATTGAAACAAATCTGATGAAGCACGTCAAATGATAAAATGAAAAAATATATCAAAATATACATCGTTATTACAGGGACTCTAACCCAGATTTTTTTCTTACTGGAAGAATGTCTTCTTCTTCTTCAACTTTGTTTAGACTCAAGAGTCTGTTTGTGCAGGAGTTTCCTCTTGTGATGCTGGTTACCAGCTATCTCTCCATTGCTCCGGGATCTCCCTGGTGGGCCCGGTCCATCTAGTACGCCATGCAGAGCTATGTTTGGTAATCTTGTTGTACTCATTCTCTGTACATGTTGGTACCAGTATCGTCAATGCTGTCGTACCCGTATAATACCCTAGAAGACACAGACCAGAAGATTCTGAGTGGCCGTGAAAACCTAAGAACAATCTTATCTCTCAGGCAGCCTGCCATAACTGCAGCCTTATCCACCTGAGGCGTAACTTTTGACGAATTTTCAAATTTATATATTTTTTTCTGATATGCCTTATCCTGACAAGAGAATGTTCCGGGTCCGAGTCTCTGTAATAAGCTTATATTTTTTCAATAGATAGAGTCTCTGTAATAAGCTTATATTTTTTCAATAGATAGACTTTGTTCTAAATATTTCATTTCCTTGGTTGCCTAAGAATATTGGTTGTCCGTCTGGATTAGAAAGCTACCATCAAGATATTTTTTTTAATTAAAAGACACAATAATAGATGTCTCCGTGAAAACTATTTGTGTGAAGTGATTGAACTTCTTGTTTTGAAATCCTGTATAGATCCATGTATAAATCTTTAGTTCAATGCATACTTTTCCATTAAGTACCTATATCATAATTAATTTTTAATTAGGGTTGAGAACCTCCGATTAGAAAAATGATACGATTAAGACATAATATTTTTTATATATCTATACCTATACCTAATCAATTATCAGAATAAAAAGTGCATTTCAATGGGAAATGACATATTTTTGATAATAATTTACCTATATTCTTTTGTAAAAATATTTTTTCCTGTTAGCATATTAACTATTTTTCATATTTTTATTTCTTTACTTACAGATAATTATTATATGTAGTTTTGTTAGTTTTTGATGAACCTATGTATTTGAATTATAACCTTAAAGTGTAATAACATAAGGGTGTAACAGAGCTAGTCCACAATACTTCGCAGGTAGATGCCTAATTCTTGCCTAAATTTTGAGTAAAAAATGTTCAAGCAACATTATCTTGACATCAATAGCTGCGGAAAGCGATTTTAAAGATTTCATTATTGAAAAATTCATTCTCCTTAATATTATACTGTCAAATAAAGTTACTAAAATCTCCCAAAAAAATTCCAGTTTAAATTTCTACAAAATTCTTGAATCATTTTATTTTACTTCTGTTAAAGCATATAAATTTTTAATATTCAATGTAATATATATTTTAAATATTCAATACAAGATTCTTTAATGATAGTTGATAATAAATCATTTTACAGAAGATTAAGAAAAAATGCAAAATTTCATGTCGATCATCTTCATAACTATTGATATTAGGATATTGTTGCTTGAGCATTTTTGACTCATAATTTAGGCAGTAATCTACCTGGAGTTACTCTGTTACACCTGTATAATCTTAAATGAGAAATATCATTATTATACTTTATGAAACATTTACTGAGTGGCCCTTGAATTGAAGTGTCGATCGTACAATCTCCATCAAGGCTTTGCATCAAGACCCAAGTTAGTCCTGTCTTCATGACGTGAAATACCAAAAGATATAATATTAATTTTAAGAGTACCAAATTATTAATGAAAATTTAATTCTGACAAAAATCATTCCTTGTGTTCTTACATTCCGCATTATGCATTTATAGTTTTCTATTTGTTTTAGTATAATGTTATTTTTATTAAAAAATATTGTTTGAAATGTCAAATGTAAAATAATATTTCCGTAAAATGGTTCTGTAAGAAATCTTGTAAGATTTTCTAGTGTCTATTGGTTCAGCTTGGAAACACTCACACTAATGGAAAAATATATGTAAACTAATGTATAATAGTATATATGTAATAGTAATTGTAATAAGTTACCTAACTATACTATCCTTCAAGTTCACGGCAGTAGTCGAACGGTCAACCGAGAATCTGTATATGTCAAATGCATATATCATTTGTTATTTTGATTATTTAAGTATGTTTTTGCTATGAAGGTTTACTAGCAAACTTTTCCGTGTATTTTGTTTTCTTTTGTACTGAAGAATGTCATTTTTTTCAAATACATTTTTTGAATCTAACGTTTTTAAAATTATTTTTCGGTTCCTCTTTTCCTTACCTACCCTGAATGAGGGAGTCATGTAATAGACAGAGTGAGAAATGCTAACATGAGGCACACATTCGGCATGGAGCCCTTACTTATACATATATATATATAATATTAATACAATACACAACCCTGTTTATATTTGTATCTCTTTTACACGTATGCTGCGCTATAAGAAAGAAAGAGAAAATACCGTAGAATAAATACCGCAATTCACTACTAACTTCAGATGCATTCATTGTTCAAAATTATGTTTTATTGTCCTTTCTTATACGTGGTTATGAAAATAATTTCTCTTTCTGACTGATACATTTAGTACGCAATAGAAGACAGCAGAAACTAGATGTCTCAGATTTGTTTTTTAGTGACTAGCCTATATTTATAGTATGTCTATGATAAAAATGAAGCCTAGAGATGGAGAAAGAAGTATAAAAGATTGGATGCAGTGAAATAAAATTGTTCAGGTATATGTGAACTGAAAAAATCTGGTATACTCAAACAAAGTAAATGGTTGAGGATGATCTTGTTTGAAATCGCAATAATTTCAGTACCAATAAATCGGCGCTTATTGGACAAAAGACATTTAATTGCTTGATACATACACACAATATACATATAAATATATGATAATATCTAGCAAGCCTCTTGGCTACTACCTACCTTACTAGATATACAAAATTACCTGTTCTGAGGTAGGTAGCCTCTTTATCATTTTACCATCTTAGAGCGAGACCTAATATACTTCTTTTGAAAGAAAGTACATACAATGTAAATCAAGAATTCATTTATTTATTTATATTTGTTCAGAAAACCAACAGCTTACAATAATTAAGTCAATACAAAGATCGGGTAACATAAAAGCCAATTATAGGTTAAACTGATAGAATAAAAAATATAAAACTATCATGCGAGATGCAAGAAAAAATGCAAGCAGTAGTATTACATTTCATATCAAAACAATGTCCTTCATATGGATCCGCAAAAGAAGTGGGAAGCTAAAATAAGATTTTTTTAAAAAATGAATGAAGAGAAATGAAAAGAAGGAACAAGAAAGAAAGTAATTTGGTAAAAAGATGAATAAATAAAAACATGTCTATAAAATACGATACAATAAATAAAATAAGTAAAAATAGTCACAGTACAGAGTAATAATCTACAAAATATGATAAATTAAAATAAAATTAATTATGTAAAAATAATCACGCTAATGAGTAAACAATCTTGAATAAAATTTGTTACAGGTAAAAGTGAGAAGATATCTGAAAATAATTAAAATATGATTAAATGAATGGAATATGGAAGAATAATAGAGCATGAATGAGAAGATCTATGCATATGGATGAATTATGTGTGGTAATAAGTTAGTGCAAAAGAGTTACATTATTTTTCTCTGTCAAGGAATAAGTACCTACAGGATTTTATTGTGTAAGAGATTCTCATAATCCAAAAGTAAATAAAAAATATTTACCTTGGTACTTCTTTTTAGACTGTCATAATGGACGAAAAATATACTTTATAATACACAAATTGGTTCAGCTATATTTCTAAATTGATAACCAATTATTCTTTATGCCTACCTACACATTTGGCAATCACCGGCGAAATAGTAATCATTTATCGATGTTTAATTTTATTGAAAATTTACTAATATTAGAAATCTTTATTTCGCTTCATTCATCTAAAAATTAATAGGATGCGTTTAGACATCATTAATTTTAATGATATAAATAATTTACAGTGCATAATCTAAATTTATTAAAATTTATTCGTTGATTAATACTGTATACTCGAAAACAAAAATAAAACTTTTAAGGGGAGTAATTTAGGATATATTACGCACTATACATTATTCATTATCGTATCACGGAAAATTAATATCAAACATTCCACTTGGAATCTAATAGAAAAGGTTAATAAATTTCATGTAATAAATATTCAAAGGTGTTACAATAAATATCGCTAGATGGCTATCATGCGCCATTCGCCATTGGTTTTTTTATTGCATTACGTCATCCAATTTCTCACTAGCCATTGGCTGGAAGTAGAGTCATGCTTCTAAAAATAGAAGGTGATATCACCCTTCGTTTTATGGCTTTGTACTCAGTACCAAAACGTCAAATACCTATCCGCGTGCGATACGCCGCGAGTATTAACAGGTGGCGGTTGCGTCGTTCTGCGCCTCTGTTTTAGTATATTTTTCTCAGAAGGGCATCCCCATAGTGTTGTTTTCGTCATAAGCCGATGACTCATCGCTGTAAACTGTCAGGTCTTGATTGTTCCCGGAAAGTAAAAAATTATCGCGTATACAAGTTGGAATCTTCTTCCAAGTTGTTGTGTATCTGTTTTGCGCAATTAGATATTTCGATAAAGTGTTTTGTGGTTTTTAGCATTTTGAGACTGTGTTAGTAAATATTTGACAAAATGAAATATGAAGCGAATGATAGTCAGTCAAATGACTCTGATATGTCCAGTGATAGTCAATCATCACAAATGTCTTCGGGAACAGACTTCCTCGGATCTTTATCCCACGCGAGAATGTCAACATCGACGGTAAGCTATCAGTCCGCCTAGCTATTTGATATTTCATAACCTTTCTTTTTGCTTTCGTTTTGTTTACATAATATTATAGCGAATTGTTTTCTGTTTAATTATGATTGCTTTCTTATCTATTCGAAAGATAAAACTTTTATCGTTTTTTGTAGACAGTATGAATAAATCCTTTTTATGTTAAACAAAATTGTAATATGTCGTATTTCAAATCGAATATGAATGACGTATGAGATGTCAAAACCCGCGAAATTTCATCATAATACTTATAAAATGTTTTATGTCAATAACCACATCATATTTTAAAACAAGTTACTTTCCTGACGCATTTCAACTTCTTTTTTTTTCATGTCAAACCTTTCATTTAAATATTTTGATTAACTTTTTGACATCTAATTGTTAGGTTAGGTTTTAAATCAAAGTGTTTGCTTTTAGGCCCAAACACTAAACATTTTGTTTTAAAAGATTACAGAATGTGTATTTTTAGAGTATGAACTAATTTAGGCGTACTTTTAAACAGTTCAGAATGCTTCGGCTTTACATTAATATCCACTAATTTCAAACCAGGTTGCTATTGGGAATGACGAAATAAGATAATGACAGCACAGAATTTAACCATAGAAAAGTGTATCTAGTAAACATTCGAAATTGAAAATTCATTTGTCCTTTGTGAACCCAATTCACAGCAATACTACCGCAAACCAGGAAATTACAGATCTTGTTCACACAGATCACATCTTACTTAAATTATGTTTTTGGATTTAGAATCACTTGCATTACTTTTTTTCACTTACACAATCAAGATATTTTAATGATCACAGAATGTCGTATATTCGGAACATTAGAACCTATCTTACTAGTAGTATTAATTTCTTCGTCTGTGTACTGGAATAAAATAATTAAATAGCGAATAAGACAATAACATAACCAACAACCTATACACATTACCATTAGTATTCATTTACATGTCATTTTCTATGTAATGCATAAGAAAATTGATATATCTATATTGAAGTGTCAATTCCCTATGAATTCTATTTTTGTTCATAAACTGAAGACATTGAATATACTTGAGACAGTTATAAAGGAGAGAAACTTGATGGAATTAGGTATATTGGAAATCTAATGATACTAGGCTAAGTTGAATAATTAATTATTGTTTATATGGCAAAGTGTGCGGTGTATAAAGCTATAAGCTATATTTTTATTTTATTAGTATGCTGAATTGCAATATTGCCAATTACTGTAGGAAGAACAACTTTGCATAATAATGTTTTATGAGAATAATTATTACTGACTTATCTTTCAAACGTCTCTATGTTAAGTCAACTAACCATTACTCCGTTTCTCCAAACGGGTATGCAAAGAAGACAGGACGACACTCTTCTATCCTGGCGTACCAATCTTGCCTTGTTTACTTTTATACATCATCTTGCATACTCTTCAATTTTGGAATTCAAACAGAATGTTCTGCAATATCTGATCAGAATTAATCTTGTCAGACTTTTATAGATGCTCTCTGTTTTTTTTTTTTTGGCTCGTGTATTTTCTATACTGCCCTTTTCTCATTCATATGCTACCTCCCTAAACCGCCCTAGCACTCTTTTCTCAATTATTTTGACTATACTACAAATACATAGATCTTCTAATTACCACATTTAATTTTATATAACATATATGTTGAGACAATTGAATTAGTATGTGTAAGCCGTGCGTACGATGCGCATTGCACTCGTAAACAATGCACATTGCACATTGTTTACGAGTGTAAACACCAACTCAACAAAACCATGTGTCTTGTACCCACAGCTTACACATACTAATTCGATTGTCCTTCTTAAATGGAGAGAGGTATACTAAGCGCATGCAGTGAGTACAGTGAAGCATAACTTTTACGCAGACATACCTATATTTTGAAAAAAAAATCATTGTAATAAGATGATAATAATTTTGATTGCAATATTAAGAGATATATATATATCTTTAAATTTGAGTTCTTTTTTTCAAAATATATGCTTACGTAAATATTGTGCTTCAATGTTCTCCCTGCATGCTACTGATACTTAAGATACTTTTAATATACATATTAACCATATTAAAAAATAATTTCATTCCTTAATTAATTTTGAAAGCTTCTCATAAAAGAATTCAAATGACAACATCACTCGTCCATCAGCTTCAAGGTAACTAGACCTCAAATAAAAAACAAAATCTTATATTTATATTCCCTCATCCATTTTTTTAGACTCACTGAATTTCCCACTCAGTCGTTCAAATTCTATTCCTGTTGTGTTTAAGCCTAAAGATTTTCCAAAAATTTGGCAAACTCCCACAGACAATTTCATGAAGAATCTTTGATAGCACGTTGACTCAGAGGAAAGAATATTTGGTATTCACTATTTTCAATCTTGTCCCGGAGCAGGTCCCAACTACATGATTAACAATTGTTGTTTCTTTTGTTGGTATGATAATCGACATTCAAATAAAGTTTTTCAGTAGGCTTCCTGTCCTGGTTTCCATGGACGTATTACGTTTTATTGGGCATACTATTTATTTTGTGTTAATTCTCTTTTATGTTAGATAATACATCTACTTTGGTCCAGTAGATTGCTTCAAGTGCGTGCATAGAAGTAAAGACAGCTTCAACATTACTAAATTTTTATTTATTTTTAATAACATTACTGTTACGAACAGAATCTACTGACCAGCCCTGAAAATGGCCTCCCTTTATATTTCGTATTTATTTGTGTACAGGCGACTTCGGCACAGTACCGAAGTCGGTGATGGGTTATTCTTGTTTTGAAATAGAAAAAATTGGAAGGGGTAAAATTGTGCCTGGCTGAGTGGGGACCAGCGTAAATAACCCACTCAAGTCAGGCTACAAGCTATTCTCTTAATAAATGAATGTGGAGGTAAAAAACTATAAAATCATTCCTTTTCTACCTCCGGACCATCAACAACTTTTTTTATTTGACGACACAGCAGAAGCTATTGGCGATCCACCCCTAAACAAAAACATTCTTTGTTTCCTGTATGTTACAGTTACTTTTCAATAAATATAAATTTAATAATCTTTAAAAAAAATACAATCATAAACATATTAATGCCTCTTTTAATGTCATTAAACTAGAACTGTGATTTTTCATTGAGATTTATTGAGTAAAGCTGATTTTCAGCGCATGGTAACTAAGATGTCCAATATTCTTATGAATGTTGGTAAATGGAAAGTGACTGTGTTTGAATAAGATGTTGAAAAGTGATGTAATGGTAAGTAATGAATGCTTAGAACTAAGAAATAGGTTTGGATATTTGAGGAATACGTTCAGTAGGGATCGTAAGATATTATATTGAAAAAAGGGTGACCGCGGGAAGTATTTTAGATGATGGTCTGAATGCAGTTATCGCCAATGTGCTGTATCCAGAGCAGGACTAGTGGTGCATAATGAAATTCTGGTGCCAAGTTTAATGTGTGAAAGTAAACTCTGAAATTGGCAACGAAGAATGAAAGTAGACTAAACGCTTTTGAAATGCAGTCCTTTAGGCATATATGGAATAATGTATCAGCATATACAATAGAGTGAAGAACATAGGAATCAGGAGTGAAAGCATATTTGATTGAATTAAGAAATGAGCCTGAGACGGTTTGGGTATGTGGAGATACAAGCGATTAGAGGATGAATAAAGAGATGAGTGTTGAGAAATGCATGAGATGACAATGCTGAGGACAACAAGAACAGAGGATATCCCAGTGAGACCTGGCATGATCATTCAATCTAGATATTGAGGAATAGCTCAGATAGAAACTTCAAGTCGTCGAATGTAATTGAAAAGATGTATCAAAGTGATTTAGACACGGAGGCGGTAAGCATATATTTAAAAAAAAATCTAAATAAAACCTATACTCAACACTCCTATCACAATTATTATCATACTAGCTGTAACCCGTCAAAAATGACGGTACTTTTACATGTCGGTTTCTAAGGAATAAATATTTATTTATTTATAAATAAAATAAATCGAAAAGAAAAAAAAATATTCTAAAGTTATGGACGTTATACGAAGTTACGACGGACGGATGGACAGACAACAGAAATTATTATAATTGGTATTGTTCATATTTTTATATATCCATAATATTCTGTCAGATAGCTGTTGATTAAATTTCTATTTTTTTACAAAATATATGTTTACGTAAATGTCATGCTTCAGTGTTCTCACCGCACGCGCCTGTTTAGACAATAGTGTATGCGAGGATATAATGTGATATTATATCGTTTTTATAGAAGTTTATCGCACTCTAGAAGATGGTGTGTGATAGAGACGCTTCTCAATGTTTTTCATAAAAAAATATTTAAAAAAATGATTTCTTATCAATTATGTTACAAGGTGCAAAAATAAAAAGTGCAAATCATTCAATTAATAATAATTGATGTCAATAATAATTTATTTCAATCTTATCTTGCCTATAATGTTTTCAAACCATTTTCTCCGTGCAAAGGTCATTTGTTGATTGCGCCTAGACATTTTTTTATTCTGAGCGACTGTTATTATCAATTTATATTTCTCTCTTTGCAATACAAATTTTAAAAGGCACTCTTATCGGCTGCCGCATAAAACATGGCTCGGCTACCACATCCTCTGCGATAACCATATCTTGATAATATTTACATTTGTATTGTTTGTGAAATACTAAAATAAATTTGTGCCTCATTTTAATCCAGAGTTATTTATTTTATTCTGTACAAATCCCTAATAGAAGCTTATTAGAATTCTCGTCAACAATCTGGTCACTCAATTACGATATTCACAATAATAGAGTAGAAAAAATCAAAAAAAATCCTTAAATCGTTGACATATCGACAAGGTCTAAGTGATTCACTTGATACATACGACAAGAGACTCGAAATTTTTCACCTAATCTCCTTAAACAAAAGAAGAAATATTACAGACCTAATGACTCTCTACAAAATAGTCAATAACAAACTAGACACCCCCTCAATACTATCAAAATATACATTAACATCCCTGTCCGATCAATGAGGTCTCCAAGCCTTTTACGCAATAAATTTTACAACACCAATCTAGGCTATTTCTCTCCTCTACCTAGAATGATCAACCAATTTAACGAGATATCGTCCAGAGACTGCAAACTTGACATATTCTTTATGACACAGGCTCGGTTCAAAAGCGAAATATTGATAAATTTGGTTGACGGTTGAGCCCTTCGAAACATTGCACGGCGTTTCGTTCGAGCTGTCATAGGGATTCCCCGCTATGCTCCGCTACCCCACTATGCCCCCCCTCCCCTACTTCCCTTGATTATTGGCTTTATTTATCGCTTCACGACTGGCCACACTGGGCGTCGTCTCGCAGCTCGCGCGTACTTCGCACTGAATCGACCTTTCAAACATAACATCCGCCCTACTTTTATCCAAAAACTGGATTATTGGACTTCCTGGATTTTTCTAGTGTTTAGGAGAAGGTTCTCGTCGCTTCTAGGCTTTTCCAGGTGTTCCTCGAATGATGTAGCTAATTCCAGAGTGCGGTAGTGCGTTCCAGAATGTAGTGAAAAGTCCTATTTACTACGCATTATCATTTATTTTTCTTCTTACGTTGTAGTACACATTCCTTTAGTCTCAAATATATTGTAGCCAAGCATACCCTGGAGAAACTTGTTTTGGTAAAGCCAAGGATAACGCCCGTACTCTTTCAGGTTGAGATAATCGTAATATTTGTTTTAAATCATATTTTTATATTCCGCACCCAATTTGACGCCCCTTAGAATTTTTGGCCCTTAAGCACCGCCCTACGTGCCTACGTCCACCACCCGTCCCTGCTGATGTGTTCATGCATCTGGATTTTTTTTTTACCATATTGAAGTCTATCCACGAACCTCCCCGCAACAGTCCTTAAACCGGTAACTTCTCTTTCAAAATGGTTTTGAAGTATTTTTCCTTATTTTGTGGAGGAATCGAATGACGGTGCGAAACTCAGTTAAGTCAATACCTGGTTTTACTTCACGTTTGACTCGCTCGTTCGGCGATATCTGAAAGAAAATCGCAACAAGGCTAACCCTTCCGCTTCTAGGGCTATCCCTCCTTAATGTTGTATTGGTAATGCAAAAAATAGACAAAGCGTACTTATTTAAATGTCAATATCATTATTGCGGTAACATTGGTTTCAATTTAATAATTGAACGTCACTTTTTTTGTGAAACTTCTAAGGCCATCTGTTGACTTTTTGGGGTATTATTTTATACAAATAATCAGAATCGGATAAAGCCGTCGTGGTCCGCTGTATTAGTTAAATTTGTATCCGTTTATCCAACGCAAGAAACAGGAATAACCGCCCACCGAACGTCAAAAAATGTCGTTGTAAATTTGACGGTACATACATTTAATATAAGTACATACATAGAATATCTCTATATAGTAAAAAGTTGATTCAATATTTATATAAAAAGAGCATTAGTGAAAGAAATATGGACTTTGAAACTATAAAAAACTGTATTTCTCTAAATAAAAATTTCTTGACATTCATTGTTTTTCCCGAAGAGTCTTCAAATGAGTAATATTCATATTGCAAAATGTGGTAATGTAAAAAATAATCTATTTACATATTAGATTATTATCGCAATATATTTTTTGTTTCATTCTTTGTATTTAGTATCTAGTATCTATTTTAGTATCTATTTTATGTATTTAGTTTTATATAATACTCATCACTTCAAAAGTTGACGAAGTAGGTATACAAAGTTTTCTTATGATTGTTATAACTCAAACTAGTGATGGTAAACCGTTATTTTTAACCGGTTGCACATGCCACTGTTATTTGAGATTAGTATCGAGATTTAACTGTTGTCTAATACCGATAGTTACCCGTTGAATTGCGAAAAATTAGTTGCCTATAATCGAAACAATCATATACAAATCTCAAATAATAGTTGTTGTGTAACCGGTTAAAATACCATTAATAACGCAAACCAGTGACATTAGACCCGATTACCTATTAGTATTTCACACGTTGTCTTGCTCCTCCTTTCCGAGTATATATACAAAGTGTCTCATAGCTAGTAGCAAGAACTTTACAGGTGGATTACGGCCTTGATAATGAGTCGAAAATGTTCAACAACCATGACCAAATATCAATAGTTATGCTGAAATATGCAATATCAAATTTTGAATTTTCTTCAATATTTCTTATATAAACTTATTTTGAAAAATTTATTCGCTTCAATACAACTCAAATAAAATGATAAAATGCAATAATTGAAAATAGATTTTTTACAAGGTTTTTTTTTATCATTTTATTTGAGTTGTATCGAAACGAATGAATTTTCATAATCGATGTAAGTTACTGCAATGATAGTTGATATAATATTAGGTCATGGTTGATTGAACATTTTTGACTCATTGTCAAGACAGGAATCCACCTGTAAATTTTTTGCCACTAGCTATGAGACATCGTGTATATCATTCTCACTGTGCTATTCTGAAAATAGCAATATTGGGATGTCAGATCTTTATCCCAACACTTATTAGACGAAAATAAAAAAAAATAAACAAGACATAGGTATTAGGTAGGTAGGTAGGGAGAAAGAAGTACATGACTGTTGTCCGTCAAACGTCAAATATAAATAGAGTCCAACAATATATCTCTTTTCTATGGTCCAACGTCACAATGACAATTTTCCCATAATTTTACATCAGGACGCTGCCGCTATGGGAGAAGAAATTAATAAGTGCATATGAAATAATATTTTTTCTATAAGCTTTAAATTCAGCATTAGTACTTCTTTAATGTAATTTTAGTCGAAACATGATAATTGTGAGGTTACGCTTGCGGCGGAGGGCAGCTGTCAGACCAGACCGGAAAAATCGGACATCGCAAATAAAGGTAGGTATTTGAGAGAGATACGTGAAAATGTACAAATATTCTTATTTAAGTACGAGGAACACCGAATACCGACGTATAGCTACGTCTCGTTTATTTTTTATTTTATTTTTCGTATTTTAAGTGTCGGGATAAAGGATCCCGAGTCGGGATTGCCCTTTCGGGATCCTTCGATATTAGAATTTCCAATCCCGCGGGATCCCTACGGATCGGGATCCCGAATACTTTTGTGTTTTTTTTGTTTACAGAGCTGAATAGCAATTAACGACAATGCCTTGCATTTTTATATCAGCAATTTTAATAAAATGTTCATTATTAATCATCGCATTAAAGTTTTTGTAGGCGTTTTTCCAAGCATCAATCAGTCAATGTAGTAGAGTAAAAACTACTAACTAGTAGTAGGTTGATAAAATACAGCAAATATTCTTCAAAGCTATTTTCATTATTTTAATGTGACATGAACATACGTTTTAAGTACTTACTAAAAGCTCTATAGACATTGAATTTACAAAACATAAAAGATGCTGATCAACCCGGATAATCTCAAAAAATACGATTTTTCGGTTTGGGTTTGATCTCGTAAAATGCCTCGAGATCTCGCGGGTTCGGGATTGCATTCCCTAATCCCAATATTGCTATTTTCAGAATAGCGCAGTTAATAAGGTCACTTTCCTTGAACACGTCGGACTTGTGCAAGTCTTGTTCACCGATTGATTGCCACTGTGCGTTATATGCAAAATTCTCGAGTCAACAGCGAGCCAGTTAGTTACACAATGGCCCCGAATAATAAGCGCTTCCGCGACCAGATCTCCGGCACCTCGCGGATCCGCCTGGCACCATTCTTCCGTTATGCAAGCCACCGGGTGGTGATGGCAAATGGTATTGCCAAGTTGCGTGTTTCTGAAGTTACGATCTGTCAAATCGTGAAGCCTTAAGCGGGACAGGGTGTTCACACGCTGACGTCCTTTTCGTGTTCTTTTCATTCACCTACAGATCTTTGGAAAGATGTTGGAGATTTATATGCGTATCGCGAGGGTATGTTGATGCAATTTACTACGTTCGGAGTCGCCAGTTTGGCAGATGATAGATAAGCTCGTAGTATGAATTTGTGTGTATATAAAGAAATCAATGCTGCGTGTTTGTGGGTAGATCGATGCCCATCTGTCGAAGCATGATCTCCCGACACAATTTATGTGTGGTGCGTAAATGTGCGTGACAACAGATGGATGCGAATGAATGGTGAGATGGGTATACAGGTGAACAGAAAATACTCACGGTTGGTCAAATGTCGAATTTATTGCGAGTACAGGTTACAATGGTATAGCTCGCGGAGTACAAAGAATATCGCGGCTGTCTTGAGCTTCGAAGTTAGAGTGGAGTGGCGATACCGTGTGCTTTCGGTCATCTCCTCGCCGTCGATCGGGCTTTGATGGAGGTTTGCCTCGAGCGCGATTGGTCCATTTGGTACGCTCAAGGGACTAGAGTCCGGGCAGAAAGTCTCGGAAATCAACCAAATGCATTTTTGGTTGATTTCCGAGTGTACGAAAGACCATCGATTTATGGTGTTTTGTTTTATGCGAGTATACAGCAAGGATATAAAATCAGTTAACTAATGTTAAAGCTGAAATTCAAACATGTAAAAGTATGTCATTTTTGACGGGTTGCTAGTAAAAATGGTAATAAATAATTAAATTGAAAGGAAAATCCGATTGCAGTTAGTTGCATCATTATTTCTGCACCACCTTGTGAGAATGACTTGCGGTTTTCGTAGGCCGTTACGACAGCCGGGTTTTCCGTCGCCTTCGCGGAATCGGCGCGAGAAAGTGCCGCGACGAGGCCGCTCGGCGCCGCGCGCAGCGGAATGGGTTTTCCCGCCCGTCGGTTCATTCATGGCTTCGTACGCGCACGCTGCAGCCGCCGCGACAGCCGCTAGGGGTCGCACCTCCCCGGGAGCCTGAACAAGGGGGGATTAATTATCTTCATTGGCACTTCTATAGACGTACCAGTATAAATTGGCGTGAGAGGGAGGGCGTCCTTGTCGCGTAACAGAAGTTTCCAGGGTGTAAATTTATTACACAATACAGAGTGTCCGGTGACCGGTATCGGAGCCCTTAATAGAAATTTGGTCGGGCAACACTAAAGAAACAAACCAGTAATGGCGGCCGCTCTATCTGTCAACCTGTCAAACGATAATATCGGTCAATTATTTGCTTTTTCAGCTTCACAAAACTTTAATATTTTATTGGAAATTGTTCTTGCACCACCCCGGACTATTTTGGATGTTTTGGACATAATAATTCAGTGTATATTGGTAATCAAGATGTCACAGCTCTCGAGCAAATACGAGAATGAACTGAATGACAGGGTTAGGGGTTACCGCCGGGTGCGGGTGGAGCGGGTTTTAGTTCCAAAGTCGCCGCACGCCAATTTACGTTGGGCAAGCTCTAGCAAGGTTATTTGCCAACACAATCACACTAGAAGAAGATCTAAAATGTGGCATATCCGAATTGTAAAAACAGTTTTAAAAAAATCTCAAAAAAACCCTTAACGATTGTCATTAATAACTTTCTTATCTGATTAAGGGACGGTCTTATAAACGCCGCTAGTTAAATTTCACACCAAATAACTGGAAAACAAACATAAATTTTTTCGTCTTATAAACGTTTGTTTTAGTATAAACGTCAAATTTTAGTAAAATTCTACCGAGGACCAGCACTTAACCGTCCGTTAGTCAAATGATGCGACACTTTGACAATTATCTTTTATTGCTATTTTTTAAGGTTAGGTCAGTTGTCAATTTTTGTAAAATCTAATCCGTATTTATCGTACTGCTCCATTGTCAAAGAAGATTGTCTTCAGGTAGTGATGTATTGATGATTGTATTCAAGTTCGACGGATGAAGAACAATCGAGAGATACGTTTTGTGTTATGTTACGTAACATCTCTAAAACCACAGACAAGAGCAGGAAAATATTGCAATAATTACGGACGGTTAAAAATGTTTCATAATACGAGCGTTGGTAATATTTGTTTATATATATTTTTTGGTGCTTATAGCGTTAAATTTGTGGTTGGGCATAATTATTAACTTTAATTAATCAAAAACTCTTTATTAACTACTTGGAGTAACTTACGTCTACCGGTTTCGATACCACTGTATCCATTATTTATTATAGTAAACAAATTAATTTTTGAAAAGGGGAATTTTTTTGAATTGGTAATATTTACTAGCGAACGGCCTTTCGTTAGTTAATTATCGATATACTAACGGATATTTGGTTTTTCGATCATAAGACCGTCCCTAAAAAATCCGTTTGGATTGGTTGTATTTGCTATGTAAATTGTTATTTTATATACCGGTAAAAGAACCCAGCAATAGAGGCGGCCAGGTGACAAGAAAAATCCCACATTTTTTGTCAGTTATCGATTTAACTCATTAATATTTTAATTAATTTAATATTCAAATTGTAGTGATCTCCATTACTCAAGCTTTTGAACAGTTTTACGACAAGGATTGTCATCCGCGTAATTGAATTCATTTCTAGAAATAACACAAATATCTACATTCAAAGAAGAGCGTTGAAAAACATTCGCTATCTTCTTGCCGATACTGCGAAACGTTGGAAGCTGACCAAATTCCTATCGTTTTTTTTTTGTGCTCGGTAAATATTCCACTGCGCCATTGGGCACCTACCTACTATCGATTGAGCCAAGCGTTTTCCGTGAAGCCGAATTGGATGACATCACCTTCCGCTTTTCTTGGAACATCCGTTCTGTTTACTTCCGAAAACATCGGCTTAATCGGCTCGGCACATTATTTTTTTTTATTATTTATTAGAGACACTAACAGGATAATAGGTACATGATACTCTGATAATAAACATTATAGTGAAGACTATGCCCATTATCCCAATTACAAGTATTATTATTATTATTTGTATCTATTATATAGAAGTGGTAAAAACTTTGCGGGTGGGTTCCTGCCTTGATAATGTGTCGAAAATGTTCAAGCAACCATGGCCTAGTATTAATTGTTGGAGAGATATCGAAGGTTGCATTTTTTTCACAATATTTCTGACTTATTTTTTGTAAAAAAAAAATAACTATCATTAAGTAACTTATACCGATTATGAAAAATTCATTCGCTTCAATTAATATAAGTCGAATAAAATTTTTAAAAAAATTGAAAAAATCTATTTTTTTTATTTTTTGCAAGAATTTTGTCATTTTTAAGTTTTGCTAATGTTTGCTAAGTTTAAGCTATGAGACACCCTGTATAAACGTCAAAATAAAAGCATGAAATAGTTTTAAAACAGGATAAGAATATGAACAACATCTTAATTAATCAGGATATATTATAGATGTCTCACATAGACGAAGCTATTTATATTGGAAAGCAGGTATGAAAATCTTTGGGTATTTATAGGTCGTATAATCTGTCGTCTGCCAGGCTTAAGTGATCACTTTACACGATGCAACGTTCACCAATTTTGCCCATGATTGATCACCTCATCTTCTATACACACATTATTAATTCTCCAACGATTTCCCGTCATTATTAACGGGTTGTTAGTTCTAGTAGCCAATGACATTACGGTATCCATCTGAAAATATTGTTAACATTCTGATAAAATTTGACCTCCAGCAGAAATTTACAACATTTGAAGCCAACCTAAGGAAATCTACAAACCATAAAAAGCGCGCGAAGCGGTCGAAGCAAAACGTTGATAACGAAAATAATAATACTGATGACGCACGCGCATGTGGAACGAGCAGCGTACTACCTAGGTAGGTACTCTGTTTCTTGTAGCCCGCGATGAATACTTAGGAACTCGCAGCCATTTTCGCCGAACCTACTCGGCGAGAAAAGCGGAACTTCGTAGAAACGTCGCGGAAGGAAGCCGGACGCGTGACGCACGCGGTGTGAAGCGGCCTCTATTCGTTCTCGGAACCAATTCAAATATAATTCGACGGAACAATTTTGATTTCAGAACGTTGTTGTTCTTTTATGAACTTGTTGAAATTTGGAATGATCTAAAATCGGCTTCCTACCTACCTGCAGAATATTTTGCGTTCCATTTGCGAAAGTAGTTGCATATTCATTTATTTCTTGAGATATAATGAATGCATTGTCCGTAAAAGTACTCTATTTCTGTCATTATGAAAGCATTTTAATTAAGGTTTATTTACATAATTTAATCCGTTGGTATAATGTTTTGGAAAATTTTGATTTTATTAAAAATTAATGATTGTATATTCTTGCCGTTTTTCAATAAGTTTGTTTCCTAATAACATTGGTTTTTGCTACTTTTTAAAGCCTCTAACAAAACAAACATCTTGTGTTACTGTATGACACGGACGGACACGAGGAAATTATACATATATATGTATTATTATTATTATTATTATTAAGTAGTTTATGTATGACATGTTTTGTAGTTCTAAAAAATTTCTACTTTTATTAAAAATTTACTTTTACAAATTTCTTAAAACAAAATATTACGTTCTGCGATTATCAGTATTAATTAAAAAACTTATTTTAGCTATATTTTTTAAATTTATATGGAATTTATTTATTTATAGTGTTTGCTTTATCATTTTAATTTATACTTTTACAATTAATTGGTAAAGTTCTTTTCATTTAAGAAAGACTAATTAGTATGTATAAGCTGTGCGTACGAGGCACGTTGTCTCGTTTTTTACGGATATATACACCAACATAACGAAACAATGCGACGTACGCACGGCTTACACACACTAATTCGATTGTCTTTCTTAAATGGAAAGACATACACACTAATTTATTTTTGATATTAACAATTTTATTTTTCATACGGTTACTTGGCATTGTCTATGTTGTATGTATACTTTTTTTAATTGAAAATTGGGTAGGTACAGTGTTGCCACTGAATTTTTACAACAATGTTTTTTATCTACCTAAGGTCACGCAAAATGTCATATATTAATATTCGATCGATAAATGAGTGTCGTGGCTTTTCGAATAATTTCTAAAAAGAATTAAAATGTAATTCTAACGTTTATGGGTACTGAATAAAATATGTAGTAACCATAGTTACAAGTGTGGCGTATTTGTTTGGTCTCTTTTTCGTCGTATATTTCTAAGGTTTTTGGGGAGGGCTTTGGATAATACGTTTTTTACACATTTTTATTATTATTATTATTATTGAATAATTCATAAATTATAATACAATTTTATAGTTTGCAACTTGCTTACTTATGATGCAATATTATAAGACATTTTATTTTGTTTTTGGATTTTGCCATTACTTTTTTTTTTCATTTATTCCTTTCCATTTACCTTTTTTGCCATTAGAAATATAAATATTATTCTATCAAACATTTAAAGAAGCATTATATTATCTAAAGCATTATATTACCCCCCAAAAAGAGTTTTCACTCGTGGTTTGGGGGAAATTCACACTTTTTCGTGATCATAAAATTTACAAACCAATTAAGTTATGCATAATAACAACATTAAAAACCATAATTATAATATCTTAATTAGCGTTGCAAGTCAGTATGAATTACAAGTAAGTTTTGATCATAATAATTGTATATTTTTTTCAATTTATAATACCTATGATTTTATTGTTTGTAATTTGATTTGAGCATCCAATTAATTAAATAATTTCAATCCTGTTCATACAGGGTATAACAGAGGTAGTCCACAATACTTGTCAGGTGGATCCTGCCTTGATAATGAGTCGAAATGTTCAAACAACCAGGACCTAAATATCAATAGTTATAGAGGTACACAAAATCAAAGTTTGCATTTATTTTTTTCAATATTTCTAACATATTTTTTGCATAACGCTGAACTATCAATTGCAGTAACTGATATCGATTATGAAAAATTCATTCGTATCAAAACAAGCATAATAAAATGATAAAAACCATGTAGCAATTGAAAATGTTTTTATCATTTTATTTGACTTGTATTGAAACGAATGAAATTTTCATAATCGATATAATTTACTGTTCAATGTTCTGCAAAAAAATAAGTCATAAATATTGAAAAAAAAAATGTGTATTTGATATTGCACATCTCCATAAGTATTATATTAATTCGGTCGTCTTATTCTGTCACCTGTATATTATAACTGTTGTCTTATCTCATTTTCTTCTCCTTGTCCTATTCGGGTCGGGGACCCATTGCATCGACAGGGCGCCTCCATCTGTCCCTGTCTTGCGCTGATTGCGCAGCTTCCGTCCATTGTAATCCCATCCTTTCCTCACACAGTTTCTGGAATTGCCTCGCCCAACTGTGTCTGGGGCGGCCCACTGGACGAATTCCCTCAGGAATCGCACTCAGTATTTTCCTAGGAATTCGGTCATCAGACATCTTCCATTTCTATGAAGAGTAGCAGTGGTTCAATGTTTAGATCGTCTCGGATCGTCGAGTTTCTTATTCGATTCCATTTCGTAACCTCTGTCACTCCTCTCGAGTACTTCATTTCGACCGCTTGGACTCTAGAGCTTGTTCGTTCGTTTAGCATCCATATCTGGTGACCGTACGTAAGCGTCGGGCGGTATACCGTTTTGAACACTGCCATCTTCGTCTCGATACTGAGCTCAGCTTTCCTTATCACTGAGCTATATAGAAAACGCAACACACCGCTTGCCGCACCTATTCTTCGATCTATTTCTCCACCTTGCCTTCCATCGCCGGAGAACTCGACCCCGAGGTATTTGAATCTGTCAACCTGTTTCAGCTGTGTCCCATTAGCGAGTTCGGTCCCTTCCATAACAACTGTTGTGTACATAATAATAAAATTAGCCGCGGATACGGGTGTCGGGACCTTTTATTAGGAAAAAAACTACCCGTATACATACTCGTACATATTTGATAACTCTTGCAGCATTGACATATTGACGGAACTTGGACAAGCTCGTTGCTAAACCAACGACGTTTCGGACCTCGCTAGACCAGTAGTCCACGGTCTTCTGGGTTTCGTAATGGTTTCGTATCGCCTACGGCAAGGGCTCGACTCCAACGACAAGACGCAACAAAGCACGGCCCGAACATTCTAGAATCTTTTTGCAATTCACAGTTAGATAATGACGTCAGCAATATTTATTTGTGATTCATGTTTTATCGGAACATCTTCTTCATCTGCCTTTATAAACACTCCATTTATTTACTTATTTTATACTTTTATGTTACACTTGCCTTTCTTTCATTTATTGTTTGTTTTCTTTTAGTACTTATTTCACTCTCATGTTATTTTTTTTACTTTTATTTGCATTTCATTTCGTTTGCTTTCGATTTGCCTTTGTTGTTACTTGTTTGTTTACTATTTATTTTCACCTTTTGTTTGCTTTGGTCCTTTTTACTTTTGTTAATTGTGTAATAATCTGTTTTGCTTGCATTTTTTCTTTGTTTGCGCTGTGCTCATCTTTTTCATTTATAATAAATACATGACCTTCAAACAATGATAAAAAAAGGCAAATGAATCAAGTAACAAGTATGACCTGAAGATGAAAACCCGTAAAATCAAATTGTTGGTAATATCAAAAATATCACCTCCGACACCAAAAATAATCATCAACAATGAACCAATAGAAAGAGTCACGCAATATAAATACTTGGGTGCATGAGTGAAAGAGAAATGGGATCCATCTCAAGAAGTAAGAGCTCGAATAGAGATGGCAAGAAGTGCGTTTCTCAGAATGAGACCTTTATTCTCTGACCGTGACCTAAGCCTGCAACTAAGAATGCGTATGGTTCGATGTTATATGTTCTCCATTCTCTTCTATATGGAGTGGAGGCGTGGACACTAAACCAAGAACTAATCCGTAAAGTCAGAACTGAAACGGAACAGAAAAACAGAACGTAAACTGAGAACTCTTTACAACTCCTTGGTGCGAAGTAGACTCGAGAGTGGCTCGATGATTTGTGGGCCACATGAGCTTAAGTATTCACTTATGGTAGAGAAAGTACAAAAAGGTTTCTAAGATATCTCTACATGAGAGAGTACGGGCATTATCCTTGGCTATACCAAACCGAGTTCCTCCAGGGTATGCTTGGCTACAATAGTTTAGAGACTAGAACGAATGTGTATCTGATTACGCATTTATATCGATTGTTGCGCGGTATGATCGATAATCCTGAAGTTATGCAGAGCATTGGTCATTGGTTTGTATGTTCCCGATAATTACCTAAGACAACATCAGCATAGATTGTTTCACATTCCAATATACAGGACCAACCCGCCAATGGTTATGCCTGTTGGAAGAACTACTGCTGTGCTGAACAATATTACTCTGGATATTGATCTATTCCATATCTCTGAGAGGGTTTTCCGAAGTAGGATTCTCCTACACCTTTGATATACTCGTTGATCGATTGATAGGTAAATGAATTTATATGCGTTTGATATTTTGTTGTTTGTACATTTTCTCACTTGTTAATAATATTTACGAATTAGACGTATGTTTGTAATGTAAATTTTATATTAAAAATAAATAAATTGAATTGAATTGAAAAAGTCGAGACCTTTGAAACATGGCTCCATAGAAACACACTAAAAGTTTCCTAGGCGGTTAGAGTTACGAATGTTGAAGTCCTCCGGCGAATGGAAAAAGGCCAATAAGTGCTGCGGATCATCAAAATAAGGAAGCACCGGCATCCCGGATATATTTTGAGAGGACCAAAGTATAGTCTTAACCAACTCTTTCATCCAGGGATGAAATAAGTGGGAAAAGAAGCGCGGGAAGACGCCTCATCTCCACTTGAGGGATTGCTCCAGCGTATCTCGACTGAGTTATCCCGTGGGTGAATAGGATCGTGATCGCCATTATGATCGCCGACCTCTTTTAGGAGATGGTTCTATTATAAGAAGAATAAATACATATTTACTCCCTACCATTTCGCAGCCCTGTGCCGGACATTGAATGGTTTTGTTCTGGACCGGCGGGGAGCAGCACAATCTTGCATACTAGCGTTAAAAAGTATTAACTTGGCGACGAATGAGCAGCAGGACCGACGTGGGAGCTTTTCTCATAAAACGGTCCTGGGTCTCCGAGACAAGTCTCATCCGCGTACACGTGCCACAACACACTTTAATTATAATTAATACGTCATCAATTACGAAATCATTATTTCTTGATTATGTATTCCATTTCATTCTTTTTTATCCTCAAGGAATTACTTGAAATTAGCATTTAACTGCAGTGTAGCGATATTATTTATTTCGCGTTGCGGGTAATTTTTTTCCGGCACTATAAAAGTATGTTTCATATTGTTTTTCATTTGTTAAACGCCAACCTATTGCGGTTTTCTGGAATGATTTTTTTTTTAGCTGCATCCGGTGAAAACCGCGACATATCATTCTTTGACCGACGAGTCCAATGTCCGAGACCGAGATATTACTTATATACGAATATTATTTAATAAGGAAGTGCGTCTTCTATTTCGGTTCATCCTCAATCGCTACACGGGAGACCTCGTTACAACTCGTTCACCCTGCCCATAGGTGTAGTAGATTCCTGATTAAATTAATATAACGGCTGTCATTTCAAAAGAACTATGTCCCGACTAGCGTCAAAACAGTATCTGCGCGACGCGAAATGTTACACCGATGTCCGTGACTTCCGAGAACATTCCTAGAATGTTCTAGGCTCTTCTACTCCGTGGTCCCTCTTTCGGCGGCGGATTCCCGGTCTCGTGCCTCTCGGTTCACATTACTATGGTACGTTCGAGCCTCCCCCACCCCGCCCCGCCCACCGGCGGCCTTGCGCCGTCTAAAAACTAGTGCGATTCGCGATCCGCGGCCAGTTGATAAAAATATTCCGCCCGAGACGCACGGCCAGAGCGCCGTCGAGCATTATCAGCACACCGCGACTCGGTGACTCAACAGACGCCGATAACGTGTCGGGTGATGATTCAACATCCCGCGAGAACGAATCTCGTCCATTCATGCTAGCGGCGCCTACCTGCAGTTTTCGCGACCGGCAACACTAGTGTCTTGTGAATTTGAATTTGGAGCGAGCGCGCGTCCGACGAAGTTTTGAAAAGTTTGACGTCGCGTCTCCAGTGTCCATTGCGACCGCATTTGTTTTTGACGTTATTTTGAAGTTTTGTGCAACTTTCGCGTAAACATTCGAGGAGTTTGATGTCGCAGTTAGTTCCGTACACCCAGTTCTCGTTCGATTTGGATGACAACCTGATGTTCGCCACAATGTTTGACTGGAAGGCGGAAGACAAGAAACTGGTAAGAATATAATGAAATATGCAATCGAACATAAATTAGCGTGTTCGCGTCGGCGGGTTTGCTTATGTGTTTGTGAAATATTGGTAATTTTCATTCTCTTGACATGAATTTGAACTTTACCACTACTAAAGTGTGTATTTGTGTTTCACCTTTGTTGTAGGATATATAATTCATTGAATCATCGTTTTTCGTACATGTACGTACATAATTTACATTGCATTGCCGTAATTTCCGCTTTTATTCGATGTTTTTTGAGGAGTACGTTATGTTAATTATTTCTGCATTTATGTACTAATCAAGACAGGAAGTAAATGATAAGAAAACACAAATCGACTTTATTTCCGGAATTAATAATTTTATTTGATAACGAAGTTCTCATTTCCAATCATTATTGATATCTGTGTAAGATCTCTTCGATGGCGTAATTTGAAAAAAGTGTTTTGTCAGTTATTTGTCTATTGTAATATTAAATTATTTATTTATTTTAATATAAGATAATTATTATATAATTGTTGGAAAGACGTAGTTATACGTTATACTTACTTTGAGACAGTCGTAAGTGCGATGTTAGCTGTTTGGTTGCATGACGTGTGTAATGTGTATAAAGCATGATAAAAAATGAGTGGTGTGTTTAAACGCGGGTTTTTTATGTGAAATAATCGTCAGTATCTTGATTGGCAGGGATCATAAAAAATGTCTACGTAAATTTTAACATACCTTGTTGTAATATTGTCTGTTTTAAACCATGTCAAAACTATTTATTAAATACAAGTTATTAAAGTCACCACGCGTCTACACTGCAGATAGTGTATGAGTATTTGAAAATCGAAACTAGTCTAACGCCATGAACTAGGTATAGGTAGGTACCTATTTTTCTGGCAAATTACAGAAAACTGTTTTACTAATGGAACTAATGGAAAGGGGAATTAAAAAGAAAGAATTCAAATAACATGGTGTTGGTAGGTATATGAAACTTTTATATTTCGTGATTATTATTACATTATGCAATGTGTCAAATGTGACAGCTTAGATTCCATTTTAAATGGTTTTTGTGTCTATTATAATTCAAATACCTTATCTATACATGATTTAATTTTTTTCTCTATGTGATGTGAATTATAATATGATTTGTTTTTATCTCTATCTGAAGTGAATTTGTTAAGTGCACTTTATAATTATAACCACTTATTACACACTAATTAATAACTAAATTTCAAAAACAGTACAGGTAGTTGCTTTAGAATAGACTAGTCTAGTTAAGCAACTACCTTTACCTTTTCTATGTAATAAATAATTTAGAATAAATAAAATCAATAAATAAATAATAAATTAATTTTTAAAATGGACTTAGTACAATTTGAAACCAGACAATGGATTTAGGTTGCTTTTGAAATATAAGCATTTGGATTAAGTTTCATTATGAACTGCAAGGAAATAAATATATTCACTTAAATATAATAATTATTGTTAGTTTATGAATGTAAAATATTTAAAAGAATTTCTGTACAATGAAGATAGGTAGGTACCTACTCACATTTTGTTCTAATGAATTTGGATATAGGTTTGTTTAGAAACTCGCGCTGATATTTAAAATGTCGGAATGAGCTTAGAGAATGGATGGAACGAGTGAAAATAATATTAATATTTAAATATCTAATCAATGATAATATCAATACATTAGTATTGGCCCTGGTTGTTAGTAATGCTGAAAAGAATGTTAAGATTTCTCTTTTAAAAATTCACATTAAATTCGTTGCGACCGGTGGTGTATGCAAATTTTTACAACTCGATAATATGTATATTTGTAATAAAAACACTAACTGGAAAGCTCGTCCAAGGACGCGAATGTAGGTAAATATTATAGTTTAATTTATTTTTCGGTGCGTACGTGCCTGTGAATGCGAACGTCGGCATACCTATCTTCATTTGTTGTAAACCTGCTTGCTAAAAGTAAATTATTTTAATTAATAATGCGAGTACCTGCTTATGGTACACGCCTGCTTAGTTTGTTGCGATCGCGTTTCTGCAACGTCATTGTCTTACTTACCTGTAAATTTTTATGTTCCTGTTTTACGTTTAAAAAATGATGTAATAATTACTTTTATCGGAAATATACATGTGTATAATATATAGTAAAAATATAATTTATGGCGATTTTTTTTTAATTTGTAAAAGAATACATTTTCTTCATTTGTACATTATTTCATACTAAGTATACAGGGTTATTTGGAAAACATTAATATCCTCGCAGGACTATATTCCTGCTTTGATTACGAGTCGATAATGTTCAAGCTGCCTTGACCTAATATTAATAGTTATCTAGTTATGCAATATCAAAATTTGCATTTTTTCAATATTTCTGACTTATTTATTACAAAACGTTAAAATATCATTACATTAAATAACTTAAGTCGATTACGAAAAATTCGTTTGTTTCAATACAAATTAAATAAAATGATAAAAACCCTGCAAAAATTCCAATTGGAATTCAAAGGTTTTATTTTATTTTATTTGACTTGTATTAAAGGGAATGAATTTTTGATATTCGATATAAGTTACTGTAATGATAGTTCAACGTTTTACAAAAAATAAGTCAGAAATATTGAGAAAAAAAAGCAAACTTTGATTGTCTTTGAACTATTGGTCATGGTTGCTTGACATTTTCGACTAATAATCAAGGCATGAATAAAGTCCTGCGAGGTTATTAATGTTTTCCAAATATCCTGTATACATGTCATTTCGTCTTAAAATACTTGCAAAAGCACACAATTTTCATAATATCATGTTGATGTTTGTCTAATTGTGACATCTAAGGTTACAACAAATTTATCTTCAAATCTAATGCATACACAAACACTTCTGAAGCTTTACGTAATTTCTATCAAAAACATGGGTCTGATCAGCTGAAAACAAAAGCACGGTCGTGGATGCATCTCTGATAACAGATACGAACAACACTACAGAAGAGATTTCGAAGCGCATATCGCTGCTATTTGCGCCTCCAAAATCAAATAAAATCCAGAGTGCTGTCCAAAAACACTATAATGTTATTGTACGCCCATCGACCAGTGCTCACACGCGCAGATAGGACGTGGGCACTAACTAATAGAAACGAGCAAGCACTGGACGTTTTTAAAAGGAAATTTTTGAGGCGTATATTTGTACCGATTCTAGACTAATTATCTGAATATTCCGTTTAAGGAGCTAAACGTCAATAAATTCATAACAAATCGGTGTTTGGGTCATGTCGAGAGAATGACAACTAGAAACAAATAGATCCCTGCTGAACACAAGACCAAAAGAGCTGAGCTTAGAATAGCAAAACTAAGATGAACTGATAACATATCCAAAGACATCTGTCTCAGAGATCTAGAAATGGAGAGAGCTGATGTAAAACCTAGATCAGTGGAGGAAGACTCTTGAGGAGGCCAGGATCCACTAGGGGCTGTAGATCCAAAAGTGATGATGACGATGATGTAAGCATACACGTAACAAATTTCCACCAGAAGCCAGCCACCAAACATATTGTATGTTTTTGTATTAGCAGAACGATCAAGTGCTACAAATAACCCCGCCTTTAGTGTATTTTTATTATATATTTGATTTACATTTTCTTTGCTTTTCGACACGTTCTAATTCGGAACAGAAAACGCGGTGGAATCTTTCGTGGAATTCAGTGGTGCGCGCGGTGCGTGCGCGGCGACAACCTGTTTCCTCAGACTTTCCTGCTTCGCGGGTAGCCACCAGCTACCGGAATGACTAGGTATTCCGGTTCTTATCCGACGGATGATAATGCCGCATCACTGATGCTCGTGCGTTTGTCGTGCTCCCGAATCGAGCGGAAAAAATACTGTCATTATCAATTTAATCTATGGTTTTGAAACATACACAACCTGGCTGTGAAAATGCGACATTCCCAGCTAGCAGACGTATATTTGCATTTGTTAAAAGCATTTGTTCAAACTATGAAGTGCTTCGCACGTGATCATTTCGTCATTTTACATGATTATTACGTAAGCCGACATAAAAACAAGATTGTAGATAAAAATAATTATAATATTATAATCTTGATGAAGTTTTATTATGCCGTGTTTCTACGAGCTTTCTGGCCGATGTTTTGAATCCTGTTGCAGGGTCCATCATCAGGGCCGATGACCCTGCAGTGGGATCCGAAACGTCAGCCAGAAATGTCGTAGAAATACAGCAGAATACCTCAGAAAATTCAAACATGAAAATTCTGAACGGCCGTAAAAACACAAGAACAGTATTAGAAGAGTAGGGAAGAGAAGAGTATTAGAAAATTTGAGATGTGCCTAATAGATAAGACCATTGAACTTTGATAGTTTAAAAAGTGATAATAAACGTACTAAGACGTGTGCAGATGTAACAAACGCAAATAAACTATAAAATTACTTTTTTTAAATATAGATTTACTGACATTTTCACTACTACAGAAAATGTTATTTTTTTCATAGGTTTCTTATAGTTGTAATGTGTGTAATATAATATTAAATTGCCAATTGTAATTGTGACGTCATCATTTTAACCCCAATACTCCAATCTTTGCTCTGCCTGAGAATAGAAATCAACATTTGTTTTGTCAAAGTATTAGCAGCAACAGTGAAAATTAGGAGTTTACATCGAAAGCAGTCCCGCCGAATTATGCACCATTGTTTCCGCATAAAGAAACAGTTAAACTTTCTGATCAATTCTCGGTAATGGTCTTTCTAATGTTTATTTGTGACCCGTGTAATATGTTCGGTAAACAGGAAACAAAGCGATAATATAGTACGCTCTTTCCCGCCTTAATTCACTCCAAAGCGACCGCTTTTGGCAGCCATTGTTAGGAGGCAAAACTCGATTCTGATTTCGTTATCATTTCCGTATCCTTTTCGACAGATTTATGGGTCAGATCTCGCCAAAGTAAGTATAACTGTCGGCTTTTGTGTCGCGCAACACTATTACAAGCAAGAATAACATTATATGATCATTGATAACGGATAACATTTATTGCTTATCATTTTCTGTTTTTCTTTTTAAAAATAATACTGCAAAATTTTACGATATTGTTTCTTATGAAATGTATTGGGAAAATACCATGAATCATTTTTTCTTATCTATAATTAATAATATATTTTTAGAAACCTTTCTTTACGATTTTATTAGAGTCAAATGTTTTGCTTCATCAAAATGTCTAATAAAAACATATGCGTCACAGGCATGTAAGTATTAATAATGTCATTTTAGTGGGCACGCCTTTTTAATCGTTCTTATGTCAATTTTCTTTATTTTCTTTCGTTGGTTTAGTTTCTGTATTACTCCGAGCGGTAAAGTACCGGTGTTTTAGAACACTTCTTTTTTTTGATAATTTATAATTTCAACATTGAAAAGTGTATTTAAAAAGTGTAATTGGTTGCGGATATTTTATAAGAACCGTATGTTTTTCCGAGAAACGATTCTCGACGTTTCTTATTCATCAGGAGGACGACCTTTACCCGTGGAGTTAGAGGGCGGACTGATTACTGCTTTCGAGGGCGTAAATTGTATGCACTTTGTTGTGGAATGTTCACTTCTTCTACAATAGAGGTCGCCAGTGTGCAATATGTACTAGTTACGTCGTCGGACTTTACTGCGACGTCTCTCAAGGGTTGAATCAATGTCGTAAGAACAGGGCGCCAAATACTTGATAGTCTGTAACTGTCATCTCTATTGAAATTCGGGTGTTTGTATATTTCGATGGATTCCCTCACTAATCTGGGTATAAGGTGCGTTTCTGTTGATAAGATTTTTGTCTTGTCAAATCTGATGAAGTGACAGAGATTCCCTTTGGATGCATGTTCGCAGATTACCGATATGTCGGAGTTGTTTTTAAATGCTCCAATATGTTCCTTCAATCGTGTAGCGATATTGCGTTTGGTTTGTCAACGAAACGTCGAGAATCGTTTCTCGGAACAACATACGGTTCGCATAAAGTATCCGCAACCAGTTACTTAACTCTTTAATTGAAAAATGTTTTCTGTAGAGACCGCCAATCTGCCACCATCCATCAAAAGCTTTCTTGTCTCGTTTTAAAATGGCGATTCGTCACTGTTGTGCGCGCGGGTTAATCAAACTCCCTATATTTTATTTATTAATCTGTTAGCTATCCCCGGTTAGATTTAGTATTTAATGCCTGCATGTCGCGCTAAGTGGATTATTTAATTCTGCAGACATTTGCATATAATACAATTATCTGCGCAAGTAAAATCGATACGGCGCTGCCCGTTTCGATTGTTCGCGCACGTGCAACGTGAGGGCGGACGGAAAAATCTCGCGTCTCGCAATGTTGCATTTCGAATGCGCGCCCAGTCGAGCACGTGTCCCGCGGCTTATAAGGCGACATCCGGAAGACAACGCTGAGCAATCATTCTTATCTCAAGGATATCGATTAGAAAAGAAAAACGCGGTCATTGTGAACCGTTAACATTAACTGGTTAATGCAATGCAGTATTTGGGTCTCGGTATTATTATTCCTACATATTTTGTCAAGCCCGTGAATTACCTAACTAATTATGTTAATTTAACACAGAAAATAAAAGTAACCTACAAAAACCAAGTATTTACGATACTCCCTTTCTCATTTTTGGGTCTCGTGTCTACCATATGCGTCGGAATCTCCATACAACTTGTACGAAAAAACCATTAAAAATTTGAAAAATCCAAAATTATACTATAATTATTATTTTTTAACGAAAATTTGATAGATCTTCTTGATCGTCGCCACGAGTCTACTTGCAAAGTTTCAGCTCGATTGGATCACGGGAAAAGGGTTAAAAATCGATTCAAAGTCTTTTCGTCAAGCAAGCAGACGCCACGAGTATATAGTATAATATAAAGGGAGTAAAAATATGTTGGCGCGAAAACTGCGTTACAATTTTTACTTTCACCATAATATGTTTTATTGTCATATTTATTTCATTTTTATTTTTACGACTCCAGGTAACGATTCCAGTACCTCTCACATACAAAGTGAGCGCTCTACCGCGTCCTTAATTAGCTGTCATGTCAAATTGTCGTTTTTAAATATAATGCTTTTTTACACGTATGATTGTTACGTGATTATTCTCCCCGTCCAAAATATTATTGTTGTATGAATTAATTATTCATATTAAAAAAAAACAATATGTAGTTCTCTTTTAACATCTCCCAAATCGTCAAAAGTAGAACGATAGAAGTAGCGAAAAATTCTTGTCATTTTTATAAGGGTCGCTGATGGACTGTTTGTTATACATAAAAGATTAGGAGTATTAAATATTTTTGTAAACACCAACGACAAAAAATGTGTAAAAAAATATAATCTATGCAAACTTCGTATGATATCGCGTTTTTTTTTATTAATATTTCCTGTCATTGGTAGGTATTCCAAGTAAAATAAATCATTATTTACGAAATAACAATAGGATTTTCAGAAAAAAGCTGTTGTTCTGTCGCATTTCTTGGAAACCTATTACGTATTGCCACAAATCGATAATAATATTCTCAGCTGTGTAAATTACCGAATTTGTTGGAAACTTGTACTGTAAGAGGTCTACGAAAAACAGTAATTGCTTGCTTCAAAGCATTGCTTTCTAGATTGTAGATAACTTTGACAAAGGATAAAGAAAGAAAACCCATTTCGCTGGTAGGTCGTAATAGCTTTTTAAATTAGGAGTTAGTTACCTACTGAATTTGTTAGTTTCCAGAACCCCACGAGTTTAATTCAGTAAATATATTTTATTTCGTGGCTTTAGATTGAATTTTGGCTTTCATTTCTTATTCTAAACTCTCATTCATGCCCTTTAGGGAGTTGAAAAATGGGGGGTGTCCGATTTACGCAGGTCCTAGATTGCAGTTTGGAAAGGATTGCCCTCAATAAATACATATGTTTATCACGGTGGGGTAGGCCATGAGGAAGGCGGAGGATCTGTTTTGCGCAGAGTCCTGAAGAGTAGCAATGCAAAATTTAGTTTACATCGATTGATGGGTGTAGGATTGTATGGAGAACAGTTTTATATATGTAGATCCAATGTCGTCACGATTTCGCTATTTAGCAAAATACTATATTTAAATGATAATTGTCGCGTCGACCTTATTCTCAAACTAGTTCACGCTCAAGACCCTGTTTGGCTTGTAAATGGGTACCCGATAACTTTTAAACCCATCAATATCGTTCAAATCGTCATGGCGATTGCGTCATCAGTTGGCGATGACGATGCCATATTTTATCTGGGCGCCACCTGTGCAAAGCGCTCGGAACTTGAAACCGGACAGGTTCTCGGGAAAACTCTTCACTGCCGGAACTCGGAACTCGCGCCTCTCATGATGATAATATCTCACGTAATACTTAGACCTATTTATGTCGTACGTAATTTCCTGTCTGTTATTTAATATCACTAGTTTATGTCGCTTTTCTCTGTTTGCGTAGGAGCACTAATAATTGTACCATCTCTAAAGAATCCTGATTGAATATTTGCCTCTTCCGATCGTCACTTTGCTTTTTGATATCCCAATTTGTTCCTGTCAACTGTTTCTCGTATCCTATTTTGTAGCTATCTTTATATTTGCTTTCATCTAGCCCCAAGTCTTCTCCGATTTCTTCTAACCGTACATGTTGTTCATTTTTTGTTCCATCTTTGTTCCACTCACCGCGTGTCGTTCATTGCCATTTCTGTTCGAACACCTATAATGCAATATTAATCAATTTCCAGGTTTAATTCATAGGTTTATAGCTAGTGAGACGCATTGTTCAAATTGTCTTAGATTTTGAGCTAGTAACAAATAAAATATTGCAAAGAAAATCTATTTTCGCAAACTTTATCTCATTTTAATCAACTTGTATTAAAGCGAACGAATTTTTCATAATCGATATAAGTTATTGTAACGGTAGTTCAACTTTTTGCCAAAGTAATCCTTATCTTGATTTTGTATGTATATTTTCTTTTCTTTTTATTTTCTTTTAGATTTAGATTCTTTAATTGTCATTTTTTATCACTACATAAATACCATATGAGAATAACTGCCACAGAACAGGTTTTTACCTAGTGTGGCAGTTGTGAGTATCTTGTATTAAATAATGTAAATGTAAATATACAATAAATAAATAAATAAAATAATTTAAATTCAGAAATATTGAAAAAAAATGCAAACTTTTGCTGCATGTATCCATAACTATTGTCATGGTTGCTTGAACATTTTCGAATCATTATCGAGGCAGTATTCCTCCTGTAAAGTTTTCGCTACTAGATATATAAATTATCATCAAACCATCTTAAATATATTTTACGTCCAGAAAAGGCGACACTGAATTCCTTTTTACACTACATACTCGCGTGTATGAAATTTCGTAAAGCGAGAATATCCCAATCAAGGAGTGTGAAGCGGACGGTTCGTTGACCCATTTAAAAGTGCATCAACGTGTTCTTCCATAATGTGGTGTGATCCTGGACGTTGCCCCTGGAGAAGTGCATGCATCAAATGTGCCGCGTGTTAATTTTTGCACGTGTGGGCGTCTGTAACAACGGATGCACAAAGATTTTCACCATAAAAGATTCTTTAACGTATATGGATATTGAGGTTACTGGAAGTATTGAACGTGCTTATTATCACGTCCTTAAAAGTTAATCAGAAAATTTAAAGAAAATCAGGTACAATAAGTATTCTCGTAGTTATGTAAATATTTTGTGTGTGTATTTTTTCTACGTACAGTACACTGAAAGCAATGAAATTTGACTTGATTTTAATTTGTTTGAAAGCTCACCATATTACTTTGTGCATGTATAGGTACTAGGTGTGTTCTCAGGTTTTCACGCGAAAATAGGTACATATTGTAATTTTCCAACATGTGAATGTTGTAATTTTCGAACATTACAATTTTAAAAAGCTTTAAAGACAAGTTGACATTTTGGGTGCTAAATAAAATATTTATTCACCACGATAATAATTATAGATAGTGTATTTCTAAATGAGTAGCTTGTTTTTCTTGTGGTTAAGACTCTCGCCTCGTGATCTTTAAAGGTCGCCGGTTCGAACCTCACTCCAGACCAGCAAGTCAGTCCTATTTTCATAGCACAAGCGTTTAGCTTAGTTTGAAAATGATAAGAATATTGATGAGACACGTATTCCGCGTTCGCACCGCTATTTAAAAAAAAAATATTTTTGCCTACAATGTTCACCAGATATTAAACATAACGATCGTTTATAAAGTGGTTATTTTCCAAGCGAAAAAATAACCAGAGAAGTTTTGCGAAAAACTCTTCGCGTCGCTGATTTTCGCTTGCATTTCCGACCAATCGCCATGGTTTTATTTGTCTCTTTTTTAACTGTCCGATCTGAATAATTAGACTTAAAGTATAGCGATTATAATAAATCAATCTCTTTTTTAACCTTGGGAGCCGAATCACTTCCACACTTTCAATGTTAGGCGGCAAAAACGCCGCCACCGATTGTCTATCGTCGCACATTATCCGTTTGACCAATCAGGACAGTTCGCAAACAACTTTCATCGCTGAATTGGCCTACTTAACGCAGTGTCAATATGACCCCGCCGATTTGTAGGTCTGAAATTGTTCCGCGGATGCCGCCTGCAAGCGGTTGACAATCAACTCGGCTCCTCGTGTGACAGTGATGGTTAAACCGTTATTTTAACCGGTTATTTTCGGTACAGGAATTTGTATCTGATTGTATTGATGATTGATAACTAAGATATGATGCTGTCTGGTGCCGATAGTTGCCCGTCAAATTGCAAAAAATCACTTGTCAATCATCGACGCAATCAGATGCAAATCTCAAATAACGGTTAGTGTGTCGCCGGTTAAAATAACATCACTATCATGTGATGTTGGAGCTATCGTTTATCCTTCAAATAAGTTTACAATCAATGCCACCTCTATTTATTGGCCTTGCATCTATTGCATTTGCGGTTGCGGTTCCTCCATACTCGTTGCATAATTGGATAGTTGCAGCGTGTCCTGTACCAGTTTATTAGCGCCATGTTGCCGGTTTTGCCGATGCATAATTTGCACCAATTTTTTGGTCGTCATGAGGAATGTAGAATTTTTACCCACTTTTCACAGACAAAATATGTGATTATTATTTTGTATATGCCATATAAGTTATTGTAATGATAATCAACGTTTCTACAGAAAATAATTCAGAAATATTGAAAACAAAATTGAGATCTTCGATGTCGCTTATCTCCGTAACTCTCGACATTTCACCCAAAGTGTAAAGAATATTTTCTACCCAACATTCAATGCAGAAGATTCACCCAAAGTATTATTTTGTACTGTAGTCCTTTTTCCTTTGGTAGTTTTTGATCAATCATATTTCCACGTATGTTCGTAATATTTGTCGTTTTCATCCCCTAAATTCCAATACACAGGTGTCTCATAGCTAGTGGCAAAGACTGGGCGAGTCTTCTTAATTCAATTTTGAATGGAAAAAAAATATCTTTACACTTTGGGTGAAATATCACTTACTGAGATAAGCGACATCAAATTTTGCATTTTTTTTAAATATTTCTGGGTTGTTTTTTGTAAAACGTTGAGATTATCATGAATATGATCGAATTAAAAAAAAAATCATTCGCTTTGATATTCGACTTGTATTAAAGCGAATGAATTTTTAACATTCTATATAAGTTCTGTAGTGTTATTCCAACTTTTTACAGAAAGTAATTCAGCAATATTGAAAAAACTATTGATATTAGAACATTGCTGCTTGAACATTTTTGACTCATAGTTTAGTTAGCAATCTAACATTCAAGTATTATGGACTAGCTATATTACACCCTGTATAATTATAACACAAATTTAGCACGAGTTTTGTACATACATTATACAAATCTACGTTTCTCCGGCGATTTTTACGGCTGTGTCTTTCTTATAAATTATTTTTTCAGCATGCATGCAATACAGACATCAGCGATGATTTTGATCAATTCGGATAAGTTACCCTATGCCTACTGTAAACACCTTGAAATGATGGATGTACCGTTTTGTCGAAGATTCAGTTTAATCTGATCTACTAAATTAATTAACTGCCCGTTATGGTGCCGCACGGCAACGCCATCGCGAGATGTGACTGTCCCTCCTTTAACCTTTTAACCCTCGCTCCCGAAGCATAATTTCCACCAGCGCTCCCCGGCCTGCGGATCTTACGTAAGGTCGTAATTGAAGTCAATTGGTGAGCATTAATTATTATCGTGGTTTGCGGGCGCGGGGTCAATCGGCCGGATGCACCACTTGACTCCGCCGAAGATGCTGGATGCAGTTGCGCCAAGATGCCATCTCGTGGGCGGAGAGCGGAGAGCGGCCCGTCTCCTCGTGCCTTTCGTTTCAGCGCTGGAATTTAATTAGTCGGCGGACGAGGCTGTCTCGCAAATGGCGGGCAGGCGAGAAGACTTGACTGCGTTGTGCGCTCGGTAGCCGTTGGTGTCCGCGGCCCTACAATACCATTTTCGAAAAAAAATGTTTTCAATGTGGAGAATATTTTAAATGCGTACAGTAGCCGGCAAACATCTTGAAATTCTGCGGCGTAGTGGGGGGACGTTTGCGCATCTACCTTTCTACCAACGAGACCCAAATTTCGTCTTCTGCGCATTCCCCCACTTAGCCAAAGAATTTCATGAAGTTTGCCGGCAACTGTAACGAACGAAGTGGACGAATGACTTGCAGGTGATCCGCGACAATAAAACGCCGAGTACAATATTGCACAAATTTTGACAGTAATTACAGGTGATCGGCCCGATTCTGAAAATAACAATGTCTGGATCTTTAAGATCTTTATCCCAACACTTAATAGACGATAATAAAAATTAAAAATGTCCAGAGCGGATTTTGTAATTCTACGGCTCAAATACACTGTATTAAAAGATGATATAAGAAAGATTGTTTCTTACAAACGTATTAATTTCTTCATCCACAGTGTCCAGATGAAATATCATGGCTAAACTTGTCATGACCGCGTTCGGCGTTACCGCGTATTCAAATCTTCCCATCTTGACATTTTTTGACAGATATGTCTGTATCTTTAAGATCTTTATCCCAACACTTAATAGACGATAATAAAAATTAAAAATAAACGAGAGTTAGCTTTACGTCGGTGTTTGTTTCTATGAGGGAGGGAGAAAGATGTAAATTGTTATCTGTCAAATGTCAAGATGGGAAGATTTGAATACGCGGTAACGCCGAACGCGGTCATTACAAGTTTAGCCATGATATTTCATCTGAACGCTGTGGATGAAGAAATTAATACGACTGTAAGAAACAATCTTTCTTATATCATCTTCTAATACAGTGTATTTGAGCCGTAGAATTACAAAATCTGCTCTGGACATTTTTAATTTTTATTATCGTCTATTAAGTGTTGGGATAAAGATCTTAAAGATCCAGACATTGTTATTTTTAGAATACGGATGATTGTATCCTCCCAATACGAATTAAACAAATACGAATTAGGTAAATCATGTTTTTCTAACCTTTTAGTTTTTAAATTTCGAATTATTATGCATACTTCTCAATATGAACTTTGTTTTTCTCATTTTTCTTTTACACATTTTGAACTTCCGCAATTTATTACAGTAATAAAACCTATGGTTACGTTTTTAAAGTCTCAAACAGTAGATCAACAATGGCTGTTCATAATAATACACATTATAGTTGCTTTGAAAGTTTCCCTAGAAGCTTCTAAAAAATAGACACGTCGCCGTAGGATGGGTTAACATTTATCGCGTCAGCAAATAAGCCTTATATATATATTTGTCGCTTTTCGTAATTGACAGGTTTTTGTTTTTTGTCGCATCTTTATTACCGTAATTTGGTCGGAAGTTTCACAACAATATTACAAGTAGTAAAAAAAAACTGGCGTTTTTTTACTATCACGGTCAGACACACGCCATTACGCGATGACGCACATTGTTTTCGCTGGAAGAGCCAATAGAAAGTCGCCTCGGCCCGCTCGGCGGCGGGGCGGGGGGGCTGCGGCTGGTATTTCTCAGGAATCCGAGTGACGTCACGCGCTGACGTCATCGCCGCTGACGTCACCGCCGCAGTTCGCGGTCCCGCGGCTAGAGCGCGCCAGCCGGAGCGTTTTCCGCGCTTCGCATTATTTCATTTAAATCTCGAACGGCGCGAACTTGGATAAGCGATACATTATTGCGCGGTAAATTCGAGATTGGAATGCGATCCTGTTCTGTGGGCGAGGGTTCGACCGGTGTTGCCAGATACACGGCTCGATGAAGAATGTTAACAATGAAACGTGTTTTATTTCCATTGATGGTACCGATGTCGTATTAATAATAGGCACGAGGGTAGGACAGTGTCGCTGCGTTTGTAGATACATTAAGTTAATGGAAGTACCTACATAGGCCGCACGCGGTGACCGCTTCAATGTTTGCTTTATATTATTATCTGGATTTCTGAAGTGCTTATACTAAAAGGTCCATTTCTTCTCTTAATAAGAAAATAGTCACAAATTTCAACTTACGGCTGATTTAGAGAGAGAGAAAAATACCATACCTTAAATTTCTGGCATACCATAAGAAGCAAAAGCGCCACTACTCAATAGACGAAATTTTGACCAAAGCTTTTGTAACTGATTTTAAATCCAGAGCGGAACTCTAAAATGATAAATTATTTAAAATTATTCCAAAGCACACAAACATGCTTTCAAAATCAGTTATCAATCTTGAAATGGACACTCTTTGCCAGATAATCGTATTCAAATATTGCCCTTTATTCTCGTCGTATGCAAAATACTTTTACTTACTTACGCTCTTACTTTTTATCCTCTCTCGTCTCGAGACATCATGAAAAGGATAGAGAAAATAATATATTTTGAATGGAAATTTACGATATATTTATTATCAAAACATTGTACCATTATTAAAAGTTTTGATTCACGACGTCATATACACGCAACGCGCAGCCAATCGTAAGTAATATGTTAGAGATGTTACATTAGATATGTATATTTTTTTTATATGGATTATTTATACTCATTGGCCGCAAAGAAGCTTCTATAATCGCCTTAGCAACAAGTAATCGTGATTTATTGTATTGTTGTTTGTGTTTGGAGGTATCGTGGTGCGACTGTCTTAGGATTGTATCATATATTAATATAATATCTTATTCTTCTTATAATAAATCTATGAATCTTTACTTTCTTAAAAAATCTCTCCACAGAGTGTCTTCAGTGTGACAGGGGTCGACATCCATCTTTTAGGTGGTTTGCCTATCGGGTGTCTTGTCTGCCACAAAGTCCGCCATCCTGTCTGCGTGGTCTCTTCCGCTTCATCTAACGATATCCTCCACATGACACGTTTCTCTTGTAGCTCATTTCTGACGTTATAAATGCAGATTTGGTTCTAGTTGTATCTGCTCGACTGTATAATACCACTTTTATATAAAGAAACATGCTAATAACGGCCTTATTATATTTATTATTCAGTGGACAACGCGCAGGAAGGAGCGTTTGTAAATAAGACACGATTTTTTTCCATGCCTTAGTGAACGGAATTCGTTTGGATCGCAATTATTTTTAAAGATTTATTAAATGCATCATATTTCACTGTCCGCTGAATGCATTTTACAAGTTTTTTTTTACGACTTTCTAAGTGAATTGCCTTCGCTTGAGATGGTTCGGTTCGCATTCACGCCGCGGGAGACCCGTTACTTAAAAACGTTCTCCGTATCTACGTGTTATCGCATTTCGTGCCTCCTCTGCTTCGACACTACTCCGAGTACGTAGGCATGTTTCTGGTGGAGTGCTTTAAATTTTCCCAAATGGACACACCAGTGCCGGCGAAGTGATAATGTGTTTCAGTCCATTAATGCTGCTGAGTGTTGTCGAGTTGTCCATAGACATTAAAAGCTAAGCCAGACCCTTAGTAAACTCCATTGGTTAGCACTTAGATAATGTACCTACATTTGTTTATGGATGGTTAAATTTTGTCAATCTATGTGTATCGATGTATTATTAATGCTGAACTGTTAATGGTTACAGTTACTCCAGGTGGACATCCAGCCTTTGACATTGATGTTGTGATTAGGGAATCCAATCCCGATCCCGCGAGATCTCGAGGTATTTTTTACGAGATCAATCCCAAACCGAAAAATTGAACGGGATTATCGGGAATGATCAACATTTTTTATGTTTAATTGTGTATGTCTATAGTTTTTATGTTCATGTCACATTCAAGTAATGCAAGTAGCTTCAAATAATATTTGCTGTATTTTATCAACCTAACATAGTAATAAAAACTACTACTAACTCTACTACATTGACTGATTGACGCTTGGAAAACGCATACAAAAACTTAAACACGATGATTAATAATGAACATTTTATTAAAATTGCTGATATAAAAATGCAAGGCATTGTCGTTAATTGCTATTCAGCTCTATAAACAAACAAAAAAACACAAAAGTATTCGGGATCCCGATCCCTAGGGATCCCACGGGATTGGAAATTCCAATCTCGAGGGATCCCGAAAGGGCAATCCCGACTCGGGATTGCATTCCCTAGTTGTGATCCAGCCTGCTGAGCACTCGCTAGTGATGGTCGTAACCATTATTTTTTAACCGGTTACACAATAACCGTGATTTCCGATTTGTATCTAATTGTTTCTTGCGCCTAAGTGAGAGAGACCAAGCTTTACGCCCATTAATAGCGATCGATGAATATGTTCAATATTCCTTCACTTCCCTAGTGACCCCTTTAAATTATATGTCGTAGCTAATCCATCTCAGGAAGGCTCATCACCCCTCCGCTAACGACATATCGTTACACCCAATGAATTTTAATGTCAGGATCGAAAATAAACATAATAGTCCTTTGTTAAATTATTAAAGGTTCATTGACTACATTGACAGACCTCGAAGAATTTTACATTGTATATTATCGGTTGCTTGGCTGTACGATGTTCAAAAAATGGAACGACAGGTCGTATGTCCGACATTGTCAACCGTTGTCGGGATAATAAATATTTTCATGAAATCCTTATAAATCTGTAGTAAGGCAACGCTGTAATAATGTCGACAAAATTCATGAAAAATAAAAGAGCTGCGTTTTTTTTTGCAGCGTCATACGGAGTACCTTATCGTTAAAGATTGTTTAAGTGATGATGTCATATCTCACCAGTTCGTATTTTCATGTATTGTGATACAATTTATCCAGTTGGCTTGAACGATTGCCATCACTATCGGCATCTTTCGAAACACCTCGTTCTTGATTGGACATCTTGCTGCTTTCATTGGGCATTTACAACTGATTGCGTCGTTGCATCGGTAGCAAATTTTAACTTAAAAAATCCTCGAGAGCCATTTAAAAACTATTCTAAAGGCGTACATTTTGAATAACCCCTTCGCTGCAGAACTACCATGCTGCAATAAAATGTCTTAGTGGGATTACTGTTTAGATGAGAGCTGTTAAATCTTGTGGTATATGCATTTCCTATATCTATTTCAACAACATATTTCTCTGACCCTGGCAAAGATTCCATTGTACCTATGTGCAAATATGCCTCTAGTAAGCCCTTTGTGCTCTATGAATATTTCGTCTCACCGGGCATCGCGTGCATATGTAGGCAGATATGGACATCTATTCGAAAATGTACAAAAAGATATCACACAAAGCTTATGTTGCCAACTTCGGCCGCTAGGAGCACATGTCTTATTTTCCCATTTCCCGCGTCTCCACCGCGCAAGTACCGGGCGCGAAATTATTATTGGACCGCTCAAGTACAACGAGTGAATCTCGTATTCCAGGTAGGTACCTAACCTACCTGCAGCGGACAGTCTGCCATTGTCACGCCGACTTCTAATTACTTAGGAAAACTACTCCGCCGCCTGCCGTTATATAAACATGGCCGAGGTCACTTCAGAACCTTATTTGGCGGGAACGAAGCTGCGGAAGAAACTACCTCATTATCAGCTTCGTATTAATTATCATAGGTTATGCTTTACGTCCAAGGAAGACTATCCTTTACGGCCTTGTGGAATGTCGTCCGGCAGATGATTCCATATTTTTTCCGTATAATTAATTCACCATGATGATGCAATTTATGATTTATCAGGTTGGTGCTTAATTTGACGTTTAATCAACATTTGTCATTAAAAGGGTTAGGAAATTAAAATGCGCATCGAAAACATACACATACATATATGCCACATAATGCTGTACCACTCGAAAAAGGGTGAAAAGCTTCAGTCATTTCACTATATCAACGACCTTTTCTGCGAAGGAACGTTTAGCGAATGAGCATGCCGAGAGTGTAAATAGGTCGCTTCAAAGCTGGTGACACCAGCTTAGACGACAAGTCAGGAAAGGGTCGATCTTCGGATTTTAATCACCAGGCTGTGGTGTTTCGTTCATCATCATCAATGGCTCCAAAACCCACTGTGGGCCTTGGCCTCCTCCAATATTTCTCTCCATCTTCCTCTATCTTAACATGTTATCCTCCAATCCCTGATGCTTATAGTTTTCACGTCTTGCTGCACAGCCATCGGAGTTACGCTGCGTCTACCTTGGGACTTTGTGTGGAGAATTTTTTTTGGCATTCTCTCTTCACTCATTCTTTCTACGTGCCCTGCCCATTGCAGTCTCCCTATTTTGATTAGTTGTATTATGTTGGACTCATTGTGCATATTGTAGACCTCCTCGTTGTATCGTATTCTCCAAACTCCGTTTATGTGCACTGGACTGAATATTTTAGTATTTTTCTTTCAAATACAAGGAGAGACATTTCATCCTTTTTACATAATACCCAGCATACCGAGCATTATAATTAAGCTGTTTATATAATTAAGAAGTTTAAGCCAGCGTGATTACAAAACGCGGCCATTCCAAGCTACCTAACCTGTCATCCCGCCCCCTGAATGACGCGTCGCTGGCTGCCTCCGAGTGCACTGCTCTCGTACGTTATAGATATAGATATGTCCAGAGGTCTATTGTCAATGTTTCCGTACTTTTCGATATTAATTTCTCTGGTACTTGGTTAGATAAGGGGTGTCAGTAGTGATTATTGTCAGGGCCGCCCCTAACTATTAAATTGACAATTAAGGTTAAGTCTCAGGGCGGCAAATTTAATATAAAGTGACCCTCTAGTAAAATGCACTCTGCCTCCTTTTTAAATAAAGCAACGTAGTTGCAGAACACTGTTTTACCCTGTGCATGAGGTTAAAATTATCACGCTGAACCTCTTTCTGATGTTACGCAGGCAAAACGACATCTTTCTACCTGCGCCCCTTCTTCTATTATCTTCCCCTGCTTCTCAGTTGTAAGAGATCATATTTCTTATTGCGAATGTGTCCGCGTACGCAGCTTTCCTCCTTATTGGCTTATTAATACCCTTCACTGATAATGCGGCAACCCAGGAGATATTTGGCATACAGCCTTTTAAGCGACACTTATTTTAGCGTCCAAACCTCGACATTTTAATGACCCTGGTTGCAGAAGAGATTCTTCATTTTCACAAGAGCGTATCTTGCCATCTCAGTTCTTGTTTAATTAATTTCGTGGTTCCCAGCCCCTTGACCAGCAGCCCATGTACTAACCATTACTATGAACAGTGTTTTATGAACATTCATCTTCATTTCGCGTGCTTTACAGATCGGATGCTGCTTTTTTTATGTCTATGTTTAGTATGTTCATTGTTACATTTGTAGAAATATCACACAATGTAACAGAGTTAGTCCGCAATATTTTACAGGTAGACTCCCGCCTAGATCAGGAGTCGAAAATGTTCAAGAAACAATGTCCTAATATTTATGAAGATAAGCGACTTCAAAGTTTGCTTATGTTCTGTACAACTTTGGACTATTAAATTAACTCTTAATGCAAAAAAAAAAAATCTTTAATACAAACCAAATAATAAAATTATTATTGCAGAAATATGTCTGCACAGTTCTGTGGACTAACTCTGTTACACTATGGTGTATAAGGCGGTATTTTGTGCTTGCCTGGGCGGCGCAATGTCTGTGGGCAGCCCTAATTATTACTAAAACATGTATCCCGCGACCAACAACAATGGAACGCGGATCGGACTTTGCCACCGATCTTTGTTTATAAAAGGTCGCGTGTTTGTGAAAACGTGTGACAATTTGTTCAACATTATAAGATGATATCGCGCAGCTGTTGGGCGCGTGCATGCCTGTCGGACAGCCGGGCGCGCGAGTGTCAACTATTTTGATGTAAATAAACACACGACGTGAAAACAAAATGAAAATGTCATTCGTCTTATCGCATCCCGTCCGATCAATTTGAAGCGGAATAATCCTTGCATTGTGTCTATAGAATACTTTTATGGCGTCCCGTGGGAATGTAGGTGTTACGCGCGTGCGTTACTTTTTTTAGAATTGCAGAGTCATGTCCACCGCGACGCGTGATACCGCGAAAATTTGTGTTTTTGTTACGAATGTTAAGGAATGAAATGAAATGTAGCTGTGCAGTTTGAAATATACAAGTCGATAAAATTTATATCATTTTATTCATCTTCCAACTTTTAATAGTTGCAATATTTTTTGTATGTTTTTGTATACACTCCGAATGCAAGTCAATCGTCGCCTTTTCAAAAAAAATTTTTTTTTTATGCCAAGAATGTCATATTTTTGTACATCATTATTTCTCATATCATCGTCATGAAAAGTGTAGATTTTGCACATTTTTCTTTAAATTGAATGCAAGAATATCCCTTCTAAAAAGTAATTGACTTGTTACAACAATAATGATATTTTGCGATCTTAATACGTAAAAATGATATTTTGTCAACTTGATATGCAAAAGTATCACTTCAAACTCCATTATCTCAGAATGCGTATTTTGGAAAAGTGATACTTGCACTCTGGGTGTGACATTAAATAAGTACTAATGCTGTATTTAAAGCTTATAGAAAAAAGTTTATTTATTTATTTATTTATTAAATCCCAAAAGAAAATATACAAGATATAATATATATTACATAAAAATATTAAATCCTATAAAGGTATATATACATATACCTGTACATAGGTTCGGGAGATGGAAAGTTAGACATGTGTAATAATGAAAAAAACAACTAAAACTCAAAAAAAGAATATAAATTAGTAATTAGTGACTAATATTAATACCTAGCTTTCAAAATAGTAACTCGAATGATAATTGTACGATGATTACAATATACATTTATCTTAATGTTCTAGTGTTTCGATTACCCATTTTATTTTTATTTTTAGTTGACTTATTTACTTCGGTTACAATTTCATATGCACTTATTAATTTCTTCTCCGACAACGCGAGCATCCTGATGTAAAATTATGGCAAAATTGTCATTTTCGCGTTGGACCATAGAAAAGAGAAATATTATTGGACTATTTATATTTGACGTTTGACGGATAACCGTCATGTACTTCTTTCTCCCTCTGACCACACCACCGACGTATACCTGCGTCTCGTTTATTTATTTATTTATTTTATTTTCGTCTATTAAGTGTTGGGATAAAGATTTTAGATCCCAATATGTATTGCTATTTTCTTGACCCCATATCACTACACATTTTTATTTGGTTTATTTCTCTGACTGCGAGTATTTTTTCGAACCAGGAAAACATGCGCCTGGGTGGTACAGATACATGTAACTTTTACGGCTTTTTTTTAATTTACGAGGCACGTTTCGACCTCGTGTCCTCGCGTCCTTGCCGCCAGCGAACGATCGGAAACCGCAATCCCGCATCCCTGGAAGTCGTTACAGCACCACTTATCGTCGAGCACTTCTCGGAAAGGTGGCCAATTCGCCCAAAGCCTTTGTGCGTGGCTGCGTTACCGGTTATTTGCCCAGTGGATTATGAGCTCTTGATTGCCTGCTGTCCGAAAGCACTTCTGACGTTGTATTAACTTTTCCGCGGAAAACTATCGAAATGTGGTGGAACGTAATGAATACGAATCATTAATTAATTCCGTTTCGTAATAAATGTCGAATGGATTTCATAAACTTCGCTTGGTGAGTAGACCTCTTTTCGTTTAAGAAAGACAACCGAATTAGTATGTGTAAGCAATGTGCCTTGTACTCTCAGCTTTCACATACTAATTCGATTGTCTTTCTTATATAAGAAGAGATTTACCTACCTAGAATATTTAAATTTAAAATGTATTTTACTATCGTCTATAAGCCCTTCAAGGGCGCGAAAGGTATGCGTCGACTAATTATGAAAGTTTTCTAATTTTCAAATTACTGACGGTAGAAATGGACTTATTTGAAGAATGTACTTTCGTATATTTTAAAGGAAATTGTCACTTCAGCGTAGTAACTTATGATGTTATATATATGAAATATACAAAATTATTTTTAAATCCCTATTTACGACGTAAAATATTTATCTAAACATCATCAAAGCCATGTCTTAATTAATCATTATGAAAATTAGTTTGAAATGTTAACTTTAAAAAACGACCGTAATGAATATGATAATAATTCGTAACCAAAACTTTAAATCGTTTTGGAAATAAATAATATATTTATTTTTATATACCCATAACTAGTAGGTATACAAAATATTATCTTATCTTTATTACATATCCATATCTACATCCGAAAATCCGTTTCAGAAATATAGCCCTTGCAATTCCAATTTTCAAATTTATTCCAAAATAGAACGTGACATAATCACATTTGAAAAGAAATTGAAAATATATAAAAGATTCACTTATTATATATTTTCTTTTCTTTATGATTTTGTCGTTTATATTGTTTTGTATCGATTATGCGTCGTAAATATTTATGTTGATAATGATATACGTAATATAATTTTATTTGTTAGCGAGAATGTAGGTACCTACCCAATGTCACAGTATAGTAAAGCATACAGTATTATATCTTCATACAAACAGCCGAAACGACGCCCTTCGAAATCTCGGTATACTTCGAACTGCTCAGTCGCCGCAGGGCTGCAGTAACGTACGGACGCAAGCAGGGTGAGACGGTCCCACGCATACATTTAGGTCAGTTTATGGCACCCCAAACCATAAAGAGTCAGTCAATGAGCAGCCCTGGTGCGTTTTTAACCAAGTTTAAGTACCAAGCGGCCGTAGGTATTTATTTCAAGGACACTGCCAAGATAACATACTGTATGTATTTATACTGTGCCAATGTCAATGCTTCCTCGCTACAAAGATCGTAATTTACAGGTACCTACCATTAACTCTGTTGAAGTGTGCGTATTCACATGTGTGATACTAATCCGTAGTAATAATACACACACGCGCGAGTCGGAGCGAGCCGTGCCAGCCATCGCCATATTAGTGTTAGATGTCATTTTGTTATACGTAAACATTAGATATTCTTATAAACAATAACATTGAGAATTTAAACTGATTCACCACCTCCTTTGTGTCAAAGTAAATGTGAAGCTCGATACTTCTAATAATCTGATTTTGACCGCACAAATCTCTCCGACCACTAAAGACACCGAGGGTAATAAATTATACCTAATTAAATTACATTTGTTTCTCAAACGTATATGAAAAAAAATTATTTTCCTAAATATTGGCCCGAAATTTCATAAATCGCGTTATATTCTGACCAATACGGTACATTTGCATTACTGTTACTAACATTTACTTTGAAAATAGAAAAATACAAGACGAATTTAGAATACATCGACCCCAAACTGTTGGATCAAGAGACTGATTTGTTACCAATGAATTAATTAACAGACAAGAATTTTGAATATTTTGTCACGATTGCTAAATACATACTAGATATAAAATTATTAGCTGATTATATATAGATTTAGGCAACTTATAAATAAACGAATACGGATTTGGTATAATGCGATTATGAAATATTAAATTTAATCCAAATCTAGGCAGTTTTATTAATAATATTTATGGTATATATTGTGTAATTTCATGTATAATTTTAAATTTCACGACATGTACGTATATTTGAGTATTTTTGATACAAACTCTTCAAATACTTTCAAAAATAAATTTATTATAATCATTAGTACTTATTTTCTTGCCCCTATGGCGTTTAATAAACTTCACACAATAGTTTAGGTACCTACCCTATTTGGCTTCTCGAATTAGGGATGCCCAATTGCGTCAATAAGGGAATGAATCCACCCTTATGGTCCTCGTAGACAATTTTCGGAAATTGGGAACGATGCGGTTTTAATTGAGTCCCGCACACTATGGCGGATCATGCGAGAAGTGTCTAGAAAGTTCTAGATTGCAGGAGTATAAATTGAGTTACTTGATGTGCGGTATTGTTGAAGAGTTTCGTAATTTGTCTGCCCAAATTGGTGTCTGCGCTCTCTATTCATTAATTTCGAAGATATGCACCAATTAAAACACTAAAATATAATAGCTACATACATACTAACGTGAGATGTATGCTAAAGAATGGGTATTCGACCAATATTCAAGAAGAAAATTCGTGTACTAATTACTTATGCTTTGGCTAAACGTTATATTACTAAATACACCAAATAAATAATATAAGAATGAATATTAGTAGTTTTTTGTGTGGAAATATGTCGTTTTTTCAGTATTCACTACAATAAATAACATATTTGTCTATCACTTGTGTTATTTATTTGGTCACTATTTTTATTAATAAGTGGCCAATATAATCCATAACAGTATTTTGATGATTTGATGAAAATAATTAAGTATCAGTAAAATGAATATTATTTATTTAATTTGATATAAAAATTATTTATTTTATTTAATTTTAATTTGAGTATTTACTGACCATCAATTTAAAAAATATATAGATAGAGCCGATTTTCCGTGGTAATTGGGGAATACCCGAACCCAATTCATCAAAAAGAGGAATCCTTCAAATTAATAATTTTTATTGAGTTTAACACACAAAAATATGTAAAAATAAGACAATCATTCTTATTATTTATTTATCATTAAAAAATATACACCCACAGATCAGCAAAATATATAGACATGATCTAACGTGAATTTTTGGTACACGGTTTGGTTTAAGGTTTCCAGTACCTTGTAAAAGTAAATTTTGTAACAGTTACGAAAAGGTCAAATTAAATATTTTTAAAAAGTACAATGTTTTAGTAAATAAGTCGTGCTTTATTACAAAAATACGTTGTTTTTGTTTAACCCTTTATAGGTCATAAGCCAAAACGGATAGTTTTGAGACCGGCAACATTAAGGTCTATATTTATTAAATTTTACAAGTTATAAACACCTTTATGGGTTCAAATCATTCTCAAATAACACACCGAGATTTTGAATCTAACCAACCCCTATGAAGTTCGCAATTATCGAATATATTACGAAAAATGCCCCCCGGTCAGTTATCTGACCAGCGTCCGTTTAGCGACACGATGGCTATCAATTTTTCGAGAACAGTTGTTTTTGAGCTCTTGTTTTTCAAAAATTGTGAGTTTCTACTGAAAGCAAAGTAAGTACATTTATACAATACATAATAATACACTTTTTTTTTTATTTGTACGGTAAACTATATATGTAATAGTAAAATAACATTAAATTTTCGAGTGTGCTGTCTAGAATCTAACCACAAATTCTATAATTTGGACCCTTTTTGATTATCATATTACAGACGGTAAAAATAATTTCTTAACCACAATACTTACAGTTAAATTTAATAATATAGTATACTTTCACTATAAATTGTTATATTTTATGTATAATTTCCCGCTATCGAGTTATTTGATGATATGTGTCATCCTTTGATAAAATGATTTCGGTAAAAATTGCTGATAATACTGATTATTTTTGTTTTTATTGAAACTATAATATTTTTTGAAATGTATATCTCAAAATGAAATTAAATAGTCATAGAATGTTATATGCGTAAGTAAAAGTCTGTATTGCATTATAAAATTAAATTTTTAGTTTTTAAAATTATGTTTTAGAATGGACAATGAGAAAGGTAGAGATTATAGCGTAAAAGACTTTGAAGAAATGGATGAAGACGTTATTTGAAGGAATTATGGAGGACCAAGCTGAGGATTTAGATTTATAAGAGGGGATCTGATGCTGAAGATAAGATTCTTTATGGTCTTGTAAGTTTTCGGAATTCAGCTCGTAGGAGCGCTGCTGAGAATAATCTCGATTCTGATCCTGTCGATGCAGTAGCGGACCCTACTTACATTGATGGTATTATGGAAGCTGATTGTTCTTCAGATGATAACCTAGACATTTATCTATCACCATAAGTTACTCCATCTCCTACTACAACAACTATAAGTGGCGTAAGCAACGGCATCACGCGTCTCCCGATTATTTATGGGAGGAGTTGATCACTTTGATCAACTAACATCGTCTTATAACACAACGTGGAAATCAAAGTGGTGATGGATTAAATTTTGGTATTACGTTATTGAATCTGCCATCTTTAATTCATATATTTAATATAGGGAAACATTGAAGCAATTGGATGAAAAAAAACCTATTACGTATCTTCACTTTCGAAACAAGTTAGCTGATCAGCTGATTGGATCTTTTACATCACGAAAAAGGTTTTGTCGACCTCAAACTACATTGCCTGATGATATCAATTCAAATCATCCTGAAAAATATACACTTCGTAGATGTGGTTCTTGCAGCACTACACTGAAAGTGGTATGAAGCTCAGTAGCATGCAGCAATTGAAAAATAGCGCTTTGAAAACCGTGTTTTAGGCCATACCATTGTCTGGCCAGCGGAATAAAGTATTATTATAATTATTAATAAACTATTCTTCTAAAAGAAATAAATAAAAGTATTTTTATTACTAAAAAACCTCCTTTTATTACAAAAAAAAAATCGGAGATCACTTTTTTTTTTTTTACCTAAATGGACACTGGTCAGAAAACTGACCGCTGGAAAATCGAAAATTACAAAAAAGCTATACGTTTTCCAAAAAATATAATAAATATTCTGTTCATCAAAATGAATAAAGAATACATTAAGAAAAATTCTAGGCTCGTATCTTTAAAAAAAGAAGTTGTCCTATAAAGGGTTAAGAGACTCACTCGGTTTGGAACGAAATTTTGAAAAATTGAAAAAATATCTATTGTAAAAGATACGTTTTATTTTTTAGGGGACTTAATTATGCAAGAATAAATACTTTTAATGCATTGTAAATATGTCTTAAATTACCTCCGCTGTGTCCCTATCCCCTCGCCAAAAAGGGGGTTCTAATTCTTATCTGTACCATTTTATTCTTCCCACCCACCTAATAAATTTGTTAATTTCGATGATTAGATTAATTTATAAAGTCACTTTGACAATGGGAGGTCGTGTTGATTTCTTTTTTTTTTTGTTTCTTGCATTTCGATTTATTTGCATTCCCCGAATATTACAGCGCAATTTTTTGATAACAAGCCGACCGCGCGCCGAACACGTCGGCTTATCGTGAGTATCGCTTTTCCAATACCGATTCAGCGTCGCTCCAAGGTCGGCATCCGGGGGCTGGTGCCGGTGGAGTACCTCTCGAGCATTCCACAACCGCAACAATTGACGGAACGAGGAATTTGAGCATTAAAAAGATGGTGCATCGACCCGCCCCGTTCGGTTGCTGCACTCCGCCAGCCGGGCTCGCTTCACCCCGGGACCCTCGTTCAGGTCGGGGTCAAATGATATTTCATCAAAGGCTGGACGCTGTCAGAAAAGACCGGGTGTTTTTTTTTAATTGCCGATTAATTGAAAGGGTCATTAGACCAGACTTGCGTTGTGTCTTACAAATTAGTAGTCAGTGGCGTAGCGACAAATTGCCCGCCACATGTGTACAGGACCCCTGACGCCATCCCAAGAACAAGCGTCCATTTGATTACATTTAACTTTAAATTGTAAATAATCAATAGAAGGCTCTTTTCGTATATTTATTAATATTTTAATTTTATTTTTTACTCTTATTATTTACTCATTAAACTAGCTAATGTTAGATACAAATATTATTCAGAGATCGCTACTGTCGAACAGCCATTAATTATATATTAAATGAATGGAAGATGCATAAACAAGAAAAGGGAAATTTTAGCTGTCTTCTTATACTTAAAACGTGTATTTGAGACGAGAGAGACAAACTTTTCTTAAATGCGTTTGTCAAACATAGTTGCCTTTTTGGTTGTATTTATATTATTGTTGATAATCTGTATGTTTTCTAAATAAAATAAAGTGTATTTTATATTTATATTTAAGAAATACGATTAGACACGTACTCATTTAATCGACACTAAGATTTTTAAACAAATGGTGTAATCGTTGTTCATTGTTCTTAGCGATTCTGCCCTGCGAACAACTAGGTGTGCATACATAATCCATATTATATATCGACGGTCCCTATGTACATTGTTGAATAAGCAAAAAAAAATTTGCGTTTCACTATCTTAAATCATTATATTTAAGTACTCTGTTTTTTTATTTTGGATCGTCTATA